>JAVXUP010003830.1:0-51405 GCA_033070095.1 Escallonia herrerae | reverse complement strand
AGCAGCGGTTGGCCACGTGGCGCAAAAAGGACGAAAAGGGACGAAAAAGGACGAAAATACTATGAGAAATTCACGAAAATATCACGAGAAAATGAAAAACTCGTGAGAAAATGGTGGCAATAATGCCCAACCGCAACTCCTACATGCGGTTGGCATTATTGCCTTCCGTGACCCCACCCCCCTTGCCCCCCCCCCAAGCGTCACCCCCTTTGCCCCCCACCCCGTGGCCCCCACCCTATGTCCTTTTCCCCCACCCGTGAACCCCCTTCCCCCACCCGTGAACCCCCTCTTCCCCCACGTGTCATTACCACCCTACCCCCCACCCCCACGTGTCATTCCCCCCTCCCCCTCCCTGCTGTTCACTCACGGTTCTTCTCTTCCTCTCTCACTTTTCTCTCTATAAAATCCCTCCTCCCCGAATCATTTTTTCCACCCTCCTCATTCTCCCTATCTCACCTACATACAAACAAAAAAAATTTACGCTAGAAGATCGGTGGATAACCGCTAGAAGATCGGTGGATTTTTCTTGAAATATATCAAGTTAAAACAAGTAAGTATTTTTCAATTTGTTCTTACCAATTGATTGTTTAAATTGTGTTACGCTTAAATTGTTCTTACAATAGTCTAAAATTCGTGTTTAGGGCGTCAAAATTACGTTTTGACAAATCGGGGTATTACATTCGAAAAATTCCAAAATAGCGATTTTTTAGGGCGTCAGAAATAGAATTTTTTCACGAATTTATAAAAAATAGCTAGAGCTAGATTTTGCCAAAGTACGAAACAGAGACCCTAGTTATTTTCAAAAGATCTGTATCAGGTAAAAATTTCAGATTTTTCCAAAGACTGGAAAGGGGTTAACTGATACACGCAACCTTGTAACTTTGCAGTGTAATTTAAAATATCAAGCCAGCGCGATTTCGCGCGAAACTTTTATGAGAACCCTAGGGTGTTGGGAAGTTCCATTCCCCAGGAATTCGGGCCATTCCGAAGCCGTTAGCTAATTTTTTGGCCGAACGGGCTTTTAAGCGCTCGATCCGGACACCGGTTCGAGATTTTTAGGCGAAAAATCCGTAAAATACTTTTTAGATCAAGAATGAACTCAGGAAGCTTAAAATAGCATTTTAAAGCACTTTTGATATTTTCTGAAGCCAGGGGGTATTTTGGTAATTTGCCACCCCGAGAGGGGTATTTTGGTAATTTTCCCGAAAAAGTTTTTCAACGGACTTTTAAGTCCAGAAGTGTAAGTAAAACGCCTGAAATGTTGTTTTGCAGCTGATTGCGGGGCGTAATTGTCGCTAAAGGTGAAAACTTAATTAGACAGTTTTTTCACGAATTTATAAAAAATAGCTAGAGCTAGATTTTGCCAAAATACAAAACAGAGACCCTAGCTATTTTCAAAAGATCTGTATCAGGTAAAAATTTCAGATTTTTGCAAAGACTAGAAAGGGGTTAACTGATACGCGCAACCTTGTAACTTTGCAGTGTAATTTAAAATATCAAGACAGCGCGATTTCGTGCGAAACTTTTATGAGAACCCTAGGGTGTTGGGAAGTTCCATTCCCCAGGAATTCGGGCCATTCCGAAGCCGTTAGCTAATTTTTTGGCCGAACGGGCTTTTAAGCGCTCGATCCGGACACCGGTTCGGGATTTTTAGGCGAAAAATCCGTAAAATACGTTTTAGATCAAGAATGAACTCAGGAAGCTTAAAATAGCTTTTTAAAGCACTTTTGATATTTTCTGAAGCCAGGGGGCATTTTGGTAATTTGCCCCCCCGCGAGGGGTGTTTTGGTAATTTTCCCGAAAAAAAGTTTTTCGGTCCAGAAATGTAAGTAAAACACCTGAAAGGTTGTTTTGAAGCTGGTTTGATGGGCGTTAGGGTGACAATGAACCCCCGGGGGCTATTTTGCTAATTTTACATTACACAAATTTGTGCTTAAAATAACTTTTAGTTCAGGAAAGGGTGTGAGACACCTGAAAAGTTATTTTAAAGAGTGAATTCAGGAAGCTTAAAATCCCATTTCAAAGCACTTTTCAGATTTTTTTTGTCAGGGGGCATTTTGGTAATTCGCATCCCCGATAGGGGTATTTTCGTAAATTTGCAGCGTTAAGTTTTTCAAAGGATTTCTTAGTCCAGAAATGTAAGCAAAGCACCTGAAAGGTTGTTTTGAAGCTGATTTGGGACGTTAGGGTGATAATGAACCCCCAGAGGCATTTCGGTAATTTGCCGCTCATCGGGGGCTATTTTGCTAATTTTACATTATACCAAATTTCCCGAAAGACGGTGGTTTAAATAAATTTTATTCTTCTTTTATTTAAATTTATGACTTGTTGAGAATGATATAATTTTTATTTTTTAGATTCCAGTATAAATATGGATGCAACTGGAGGAAATAATTTTTGTGAAGGTTCTGATCCACCTTACGTTGGTCAAGTTTTTCAAGCACTGGACGAAGTTGAAGCATACTATAGAGCATATTCGAAAACGATAGGTTTCGGTATTAGAACTAAGACGACTAGAAAACGGGCGAATACAGATCAAATTTGTGCAAGACTATTTGAGTGTCATAGAGGAGCACCGCATGTAACTCCGGTCGTTCGGATCAGTGACGAAGGGACAACAAGACAAAGAAAACGGGACACATTTCCGGGTACCGGCTGCAAGGCCCATGTGTATGCAGTACACCGAAAAAATGAAAACCATTGGGTTGTCACAGGAGTGGAGTTGAGCCATAATCATCAGTTGATGACCCCCAGTAAGATTGGTCAAATTCATCAACACCGAGAAATAAGCGCGGCACACAGACAACTAATTTTTACAATGGCCGAGGCTAAAATTCCACCTTCTAAGATGATGGGGGTTTTCTCAAGCCAGGTTGGGGGGATTGACAAGTTGAGTTTCAACGAAGTAGACCTTCGAAATGAACTTCGTGCTCAGAGGAGAGAGTCTTTCGGTAAGAGTGATTCTCAAACTACACTTGATCTCTTCAGGTCCCTTCAGAGTGAGAATTCTGGATTTTTTTACAGTCTCCAACTGGATGATGAGAACCGCATTAGTACTATATTTTGGGCGGACCCCCGTTCTAGAGCTGCTTACCAAAATTTTGGGGATGTTGTGACGTTTGACACCACATACCGCACCAATAAGTACTCTATGCCTTTTGCTCCGTTCACCGGGGTGAACCACCACTATCAGTCAATCTCGTTTGGCTTTGCCCTGCTTAGGGATGAGACGGAGGAGTCATTTACGTGGTTATTTGAAACGTGGCTTCAAGCAATGTATCATATTCCTCCAAAGACCATCATCACCGACCAAGATCTGGCAATGAAAAATGCAATCGCTAAGGTCCTTCCAGATACTCACCATGGCCTGTGCACATGGCACATAAGCAACAAATATCCCGAACGGCTTCACCATGTATATGCAAACCATCCGTCATTCAAGACTGACTTTAATACATGTGTGAAGAAATCGTTGACGGTAGACGTGTTCGAGGAGAGGTGGGCCACGTTAATGGATACTTACTATTTGCACAATCACGAATGGTTACAATCGTTGTATGAGATCAAGACACAGTGGGTCGGTGCCTACACCAAGAAGTTTTTTGCAGCCGGAATGACTACGACCTCGAGAAGCGAAGCTATGAATTCATTCTTTGATGGGTACGTAGGCCAGTCTTCAAGTATAGCGGAGTTCGTACTAGAGATGCAGAAAGCCGTTGACAGGCAATTGTACCGTGAGAGAGAAGCCGACGCGGCTACAGTTTGCAAAGAAAGAGCTATACTACTTTATTCACCTTTAGAGGCTCATGCGGCTCAAGTCTATACCAAGGAAATGTTTCGACAGTTTCAAGAGGAACTACTAAAGTCGAATCAATATGGCATGACAAAGTTGCACGAGTATTCCACCAGAGATATCAAGGTTTATGCTTTGACAAATGTGACGAACTTCGCCAATCCGTGCTCTTCGTCGGCTCCGAGGACCAGACGACATTTTACCGTAGCAGTTTGTAAGGACACCGGGTTGGTTAATTGCAACTGTCAACTGTTTGAGCATAAAGGTATACTTTGTCGACACGCGTTGAGGGTTTTGAGCGCCAAGAATGCTAGTGAAATCCCTCCACCGTATATCTTGGAACGGTGGACGAAGGAAGCCAACAGAGTCCACGGTCACATTCCTTACGTGCCCAATGTTTCAGTTGATTTCGAGCAATCTGAGACGCTGCGATATAATCACCTTTGTAACATCATGCACGGTTTATCAATGGATGCAGCGTCGACATTTGATGGGTACAGGTATCAAGTTGAAGCAGCCGCACGGGATAAGGCTAAGCATGCACAGTTTAGGATGGCATTACCAGAAACTGTGGACACTCCGACTACTCGGACAACTCCAGGCGGTAGATTCAATCGAGCCAAACAGCCAGTCATTGACGGCACTGACCTACAAGGTGAGGAGGACGACATTTTTGATCCAATTATTTCTCAAACAAAAGGGCGAAAACGAGCAATACGCATGAAGAATCCGATTGAAGAAGCAACGGGTCAAAAAAAATTACGAAAGTGTGCGTTGTGTAACAAGATGACTGATCATGACAAGAGAAACCATTATAAAGTGTTAGGTATCGAACCTGACAGTATGGTCGAGGAGGACGATGATGAGGAAGAGTGTTAGGGTTAATGTTTCAGTTGTATAAATTGAACTTATATAATGTTTAAATTTGTGATTTGGTTTGTGCAATCTTTAATTTGTGATTTGGTTTGTGGATTATTGATAGTTTTGGTAACTCCGTTTTCGGGCACACTTTAGGCCCCATTTGATAGCTTCCGAAAAAAGTTGTAATTTTTTTTGTCACTTTTTTTTCGCTCATTGCACTTCAGGCACGCTAGTTAGCCCATTTGTAAGACTTTCGGCGAAAAACGAGACACATTAATTTTTGAGTTTTCCTAGGAAGGGCCTATTCGGGCACACTTTAGGCCCCATTTGATAGCTTCCGAAAAAAGTTGTAATTTTTTTGTCACTTTTTTTCCGCTCATTGCACTTCAGGCACGCTAGTTAGCCCATTTGTAAGACTTTCGGCGAAAAACGAGACACATTAATTTTTGAGTTTTCCTAGGAAGGGCCTATTCGGGCACACTTTAGGCCCCATTTGATAGCTTCCGAAAAAAGTTGTAATTTTTTTTGTCACTTTTTTTCGAATGCCGTCATATGAAAGGTATATTCGCGCACATTTTAGCGCCAAATTCATAGCATGCGAAAAATTATGTACATTTCTTTTTGGTACAGTTTTTTGTAACATCACAGCAGCTAGCCACGCACGTCAGGATAATGGTAATGAAGGCGTCTAGCTTCATTCTTTTTCAGCTCCCAGGCTATCCTATACCTAAACGTCAAGGCATCCTTCCTAGTCCACGAGGAGTGTTTGAGCACTTCCGAGCGAGCAATGTAGTCCATGTACTTGAGGACGTAAATCCCGCAATCGTGACCGTTATATTGCTTTGGTCGGTCCTTTATCATCACGACCGTCCAAGGGTCACCCTGTGGCCGTCCGCATGCTAGCGAGAGGACAGTAGTCTGCATCCAACAATAAAAACGAGAATCAAGCCTATGAGACAAGAACAATATACTATGAGCCAAGGTCAAAAAATAAATACTAACCACTAAAGTGATGTACTCGTTGTACATCTGTGCCAGCAGCTGTCCAGGCTCGTCCTCCCTTAGGCTATCGTATATGTGAACCGTTCTGAACGCTGGATGGAGAAGTAATAGGAACCAGTGGTTTGCATGATGACAGGGTATCATGATAAGGTTCGCATCAGCAGCGGGACATTGATAGTCTGCGTTCATCATGCCTAACACGTTTCGACCTGGTTTCCACTTACTCCTGCCGCCCCCTCGCCTCCATTCTGTGAATTCTCTCACCGTTAATTCCACAAAATGAGTGGGATACATGTTAAGCTTCAGATATTCAGAACGGTTAAAACGTTGCTCTCTAATCCGGAGCAGTTCTATGTAAGCGTTCATGACAAAATTTGAAAGATCTGTCTCCGGCGCCAACGTTCTGATATCCTCATGACCTAGGAATGTCGCAAGGGGAAAGTCTGCTGAATTGACAGGCTCATGCCCGAAGTAGTGCCGGTCGATCCAAGCCATCTTGTCCGACCTCAATGGCTTCGTCGCTTGTCCTTTGTCCGACTGAAAGCTTGGGCGCGAGGCCTGGATTCCTACTTGGGGAAGCTGACTCTGGCACTGAGAGTCGTATGCGTTTGGAGGCAAGCGACTATATGGCTCCCATACCTGACTCTGGGGCTGATAGTCGTACGCGTCAGGAGGAGGGCGACCAGACGGCTCCCACACCTGACTCTGGGGCTGATAGTTGTACGCGTCAGGAAGAGGGCGACCGGACGACTCCCACACCTGACTCTGGGGCTGATAGTCGTACGCTTCAGGACGAGGGCGACTAGACGGCTCCCCTTCGTAACCCCGGTACGCAAGACTAAAGTTTTGAACTTCAGTCTTGTACTTCTCAATGGACCTCTTAAGATTGTCAGGAGCCTGCGCGACAAACCAGTCAAACGACTCCAGCTGCTTGAACACCTCAATGCCCTGGTCAACCTAAAAAACATGCATAGAAAATATGGCTAATCATATTTGACAAATGGTCGATAAGGTGCGCAAATAAATTATCAAACAACACTAGCATGACTTACAATGGCCAATGCCCAGAACTGGTCATAGACCTCACGTGGCGCGTACGATGTCTTCTTCACCTGGGAAGGGCGATTCACCCTCGTGCGCGTCACCCTGAGAAACCACTGTAAGTATTCCTCAGTACTAATGCCGTCGTGCTTCAGCGATACAAGGCTATCATACGTTTCCTGCCAGGTATTCCACTGGTGCACCTCGTCACCCAACAAAATCAAGGCATCAGCCACCTCGAAGTTCGGCCCTCGACCACCCCTGTATGGCCGCATGTCTACAGCGGGTTTTGGTATCCCTTGTGGACAGCCAGCTTGCTTCATAGCTCGATCGGGCATCTGAAACTCACATTCTTCGAAGTGAATGAGCGGCACCCGAACCAAACCTGCCAGCACGTACGACACCGGAAGTTGCCAACACCACTCATCCAACAGATGCATCACCTTGCCATATGGCTGCCACGTCACCTGGGATGCATCTAGTATCTCTAGTTCCCCCCGATAGAACTTTAGATGGTGGTGAGGGTCTACCCGTCTCCTCCTCCGGTTGGTCGTAGGCCCCCAGGCCCACACCCTAGGCCACGTCTCATCGGAATCTACCAACGGTTGTGGACGACCCATGGGTAGCCTCTCGTAAGACCAAACCTGTGAATGCAAACATTATATGGAATTAGTAATTAATCCCGAATATATTGACTAAGGATCCTACCAAGAAAATAAATGCTCATACCTGTAATAGAGTCAGGCAGGCGGCAATGGACTTGGCACCGTTTCTCGTAGCCTTATGCAGTGCTCGATATAGGTGCGCAAGGACAGCTGAACCCCACGAATAGGAGTATACCTCCTCAAGATCCTCCAAGAACACCATATACTTCGGATGCACCGTGTTTTTCGAATGCGTCGGAAGTAATATAGCTCCAATAATATACAGAAGGAATGCCTTCGTATACGTCACGAAATCTTGAGGAGTGTATTCATCCGGTAGCACGCCGTACTGCTCTCTCAGCCATTTAAGCTTGACGCCGTTTGTTGTAAGCGCTGCCCTTGGAATTCCCGGAAAATACTGCATAGCCATATTCGCTATGGATGCAGACGGCACGTTCAAAGTAACGGGTCTGCCGTGACATGGGATTCCAAGTATAAATCCGACGTCCTCTAACGTAACAGTCATTTCACCAAACCGGAAGTGAAATGAGTTCGTCTCGCTCCTCCATCGTTCAACTAGAGCGGATATAAGGCAATCGTCGTGTCGAGACCATTTCCCGGGATCGGTGAACAGGGTTAAATTTTGACGGTGTAATAGCTGTATTTGTTCCTCGTTTAGTACCCACTCTTCAAGGTGCCTTGTGCTTTGAATTGTTTCCAAAACACCCCTATCGACACCGTCAAATACGTGCCTCGCGACGTGGTCATCGTCATCGTATAGGATTGATGTATCATGAGGTCCAGAGCTGAAATTCATACCTTTAAGAACAAAATATAATTATAAACCAACTTAGCGTCCATAATATCCATAATATTTACATTCCAAAACTATAACTGGATCTTTAACCTAGCTTACCAACACATTAGCAATAGTCATTATTTCAATGTATTAAAACAAATCCTCAATTCCCACCACTCCGAACGCTTAATTACGCTAGTTCCCACTGAATTTAGCGCCAACGTGGTTATATAGCAATATATAGCCCGATGGCCCCTACACCTCCAACACCTCAAAACCGCTTTAAAGTCAAGTTTTTAAATGTATTACGTCAATTATATACCAAATATATCAGGAAAAATTTTAAAGGGGGCAAGTTACCAAAACACCCGCTACTTATGCAAAATATCCCCTGGCAGTCATCGCCGGTGCGTCACAAGGTTCAGAACATCTGGAACAAAATAAGTTTTCGGGTGTCTCACACCCTTTCCTGAACTAAAAGTTATTTTAAGGTATGAATTTTAAGCTGGATCCTTCCTAGCAAAATAGCCCCCGATCAACGGCAAATTACCGAAATGCCCCTGAGCGTTCACTATCACCCCAACGCCCCCGAACCAGCTTCAAAACAACATTTCAGGTGGTTTACTTACATTTCTGGACTAAAAAGTCGTTTGAAAAACTTGGCACGGGAAAATTACCAAAACACCCCTTGGCGCGGGAAAATTACCAAAACACCCCTACGCGCGCCACGTCAGCTTCAAAACAACATTTCAGGTTTTGTAATTATATTTCTGGACTAAAAAGTCCGTCAAAAAACTTAGCACTGTAAAATTACCGAAATACCCCTCTCGGGGCGGCGAATTACCGAAATGCCCCCTGGCATAAAAAAATATCAAAAGTGCTTCGAAATGCTACTTGAGGCTTCCTGAATTCATTCTTGACATAAAAAGTATTTTACGGAGGTTTCGCCCAAAAATCGCGAACCGGTGTCCGGATCAAGCGCTTAAAGGGCCGTTCGGCCAAAAAAATAGGTAACGGCTTCGGAATGGCCCGAATTCCTGGGGAATGGAACTTCCCAACATCCTAGGATTCTCATAAAAGTTTCGCGCGAAATCGCGCTAGCTTGATATTTTAAAATACACTGCAGAGTTACAAGGTTCCCCGTATCAGTTAACCCCTTTCCAGTCTTTGGAAAAATCTGAAATTTTTACCTGAGACAGATCCTTTAAGAATAACTAGGGTCTCTTTTTTGCATTTTGGCAAAATCTAGCTCTAGCTATTTTTTATAAATTCGTGAAAAACTGTCTATATTTGGCACCCTAAAAAATCGCTGTTTTGGAATCTATAAATGTAATACGCTGATTTGTATAAACCTAACATTGAATTATAAGGAAATTCAAAATACTTACTTGTTGTGACTTGATGTATTTAAAGAAAAAACTACCGATCTTCTAGCGGTTATCCACCGATCTTCTAGCGTAAAATTTTTTGATTTGTATTGTTATGGAGATTATGTAGGTGAGATATGAAGTACGAAGGAAGTTGGTAAAAGATGCAGAAGAAGGGTTCGGGGGAGGGGATTATAAAGAGAGAAGCGAGGAAGAGAGAAGAAAAAAGACAGAAAAAAGTGAGGAAGGGTGGGTGTTTATGCGGTCAAAGGCTGCTGCAAAAAAAAATTTTCGGCAGAAGGACACCACGTTGGGCATCACGGGGGAGGGAAGGACGACACGTGGCATCGTGGGGAAGGACACCAGGTGGGGCATCACGCGGGGGGGGGGGGCGCCACGTGGCAGGGGAGGGGGGAGGGACCAACCGCGGGTTGTAGGAGCGGTTGGGCCCTGCGGAGGGGGAGGGGACGCCACGTGGCAGAGGGAGGGGACCAACCGCGGGTTGTAGGAGCGGTTGGGCCACGTGGCAGGGGGAGGGGACGCCACGTGGCAGAGGAGGAGACCAACCGCGGGTGGTACCAGCGGTTGGGCCACGTGGCAGGGGGAGGGGACGCCACGTGGCAGAGGGAGGGGACCAACCGCGGGTTGTAGGAGCGGTTGGGCCACGTGGCAGGGGGAGGGGACGCCACGTGGCAGGGGCCATGGGGTTGGGCCACGTGGCAGGGGTGGGGGACGGCACGTGGCAGGCATATTAATGCCAACCGCTGGTTGTGCATGCGGTTGGTGTCCTTTTTCTCTCTCGCCATTTTCTCACCATTTCTCGTGCCATTTCTCGTGCCTTTTTTGCCATTAATGCAGTGGCCGTACACCTTTTTCGTCCTTTTTGCGCCACGTGGCCAACCGCTGCTCTTACCTGCGGTTCGGTGGAGAAATTGTTATTTCTCCACCGGTGGGTGTGGATCGGTCCCCATATATATATATATATATATATATGATTTTCATTGGAAATTTATAACCTTGCACAAGGAAAAGAAAAACACATAATCTACGTATTCATGAGAATTTCTATCCCGATCTTAGCCAAACGGGCCAAAGAATGTGCGACTAAAGTCCAACAAATGCTTGTCCTCATCACAGACACACTCCTCATGACTGATAACCGGATCGTCAATCTTGATACGTGTTAATTATAATCCTAGGGCCAGCCAAGAGGACTCATGGTGAGATCAGACTTATTTCTTTTAGTTTCCATTTAAAGTTCCTAAAAGCTCAAGATGTACACAAGTCAAAGGGCATACTTACATTTGCTCTTCACTAGGGGACCAAAATAAATGCCGAACATGATAAGTTTCAGAAAAGTTGTATGTAGTAATTAGGTTCGTTTGACAAAATTTATTTTTTGGTTTTCAATTTTTAAAGAGCAGCTTAATTTTTTTTTTTTATAAAAAAAGTGGTTGTTTGATAACCCTTTTTTTTTGTGTTTGGTAACCCTTTTTATTTGGTGGTTTGCGGTGGCGGTGGTGGGGCGTAGCGATGGTCGCCGGCGATGGTGGTGGGCTGCCGGAGGTGGCTGCCGGCAGTCGCCGGTGGTGGTGGCCGGCGGCCGGAGGTGGCTGCCGGTGGTCGCCGCGCGGCCGGCAGTCTCCGGCGGTGGTCCCTGAGGTGGCTGCCGGAGGTGGGAAGGTGGTGGTGGTGGTCTAAAAAAAAAACCAGTCAGTTTTTTTTTTTTTTTCTCTGCAGTTTTAAAACTGGTTTTTTAAATTGAAAAAAAAATTGTTATCAAACGCTCCTTTTTTTTTTTTTCAGTTTTTAAAACTGAAAAAAAAGAGGCAAAAAAAGAGTGTCAAACAGGGCCTTAATTTCTTGTATATACTCATTTTAATTTTGCGCGTTATGCACGAAAAAATATACATTTTCAATAGATACTAATTTATTTTTGATAAAAATAAAAGCAACAATCGAATCCAGTTTGAAAATAGTTGCAACTAAAAAAAGGGGATAATTATGTCCACGTGCCAAAGGTGCCTTTGTATGTCAAACTAAGACATAACCTATGTGAGTGATGGAACACGCGTCTATAGTTGAACCAAAAGAAGTTGTTTCCAAAGAAGGATAGTGAAGGGCAATTTGAGAAAATAATAGTAAGTAATTCGGACGTAAAAAAATTAGAAACCAACGTACCTTCTGAAATTTGTAATAATGAATTAGATAGATATGTTTAATCCACGTGGATTAAATTTTATTATGTGCAAATACTTTGGAAATAGTTTGGAGTCATTTTAATTAGATTAATTAGAAAATGATAATTATGATCAAAAACTTGATTAAGGTGTTATAATTGTAAGTTACTTTTGAAAGTTAACTGATAAGAAAAGTTTTAACTTATTGGTGAGAGAAAATTGAGTTCAAAAATGAAAAGTGATAATTGTAATTAATTCAAATTAATTTAGGGGGAAATGCAAATGAATACATGGAATCAAATGTTGCAGAAGCATCAATCAAGTTTATGGGAAAAAGCTGCAGAAAAATTGAAGAAATTGGCTTTTGCGGCCACAATATATGGGTTATGGATGGAAAGGAACAAAAGAATTTTTGATCAAAAGATGGCTACAACTCAAGGATGTTTGCAGCTGATCACAAACTGGATAAGATACAGAGTAAGCAGTTGGAAGACGGGAGATACAATTGGAAATAGAGAGATTTGTGCAAGATGGAAGATAAGTGAAAAACTACTAAAGCAATAGAAATTTGTTTCTTTGAGATGCTTTAGAAATTTTATTTTTTTGATCAAAGTTGTAAACTGGATGTTGTGGATTGGTAAGTCTACCAAGTGTACATATTTTTGGTAATAAATATAACAAGGACCTGTTACTAAAAAAATAAAATAAATTTCATATAATAATAAGTTAAATCCACGTGGTAACACGAGAGAGAGAGAGAGAGATAGAATGTTTATGTAGACGTTTACATGGTAATATTTTATCAGTTTCGACTTTCACAAACTCACACATTTGCACTTCTATTTGGTGTCGGAGACAATACGGTTATACCTGTAGGCCCTATACTCTGTTTACAAAAAAAAATGAAAAAAAAAATATTATGAAATAAAAGGTACGAATCAAACAAAAACATAAAATGTAAGTTTTTTTTGGGAATAAAGAGAACACATTTTTCAGATCAAATATCTTATAGAGCCGGTGGCCCCCAGGGAACATGATCGTACATAGATGCCAAGATCGAATATTGACAGTCGAGTAATGTAGTTGTACGGCACTGCTCAAACATTTGCATCAAGTGGTTGAAATTATTTCTTTGAATTTTGTCATCATACCATGATCTCCATCAAAATCTTACTACTGGACTAGATAGATGGGTCCGGGGTCTGAGAGGCTGAGGTGTGAAAAGAAATTAAAACCCAGTGTAAACCATTGCTGACTGCTTCAGCTCTGCCTGAGGTGCATGATGCACGAACATGGAGTCGCTCGAATACGGGAATCTCGTGAAGCATCAACACTATTTTCATATTGTTATATTTGAAGTCAAAGGCTGTACGGCGAATGCGGTCCGTACATGTGTGTTTCAGTTAGTAGTTAAGAAACAAAGGTGTACCTTGCATGAAAGGGACCGTTTAAGAATGCTGACGTCCTTCGTTGCATCACTTTTTGATTAAAAATCTTCCCTTCTTTTTTTTTTTAAATGGTGAAATAATAAATGCAAATCTCAAACGGTAAATATTGCATGAGTTTAATTAGTAGTTCTGATCATTTAAAATTGTAAGATTGAAGAGAACCGATGTAATTAGAGGAGGAGTGAAAGGAGATAATAGTTTTTTGATCAACATGATGGTTTGTTCTCCATGCCAAGAATGGGAAGGTCAATCTAGTACCGTCCGTTGTCGAAGCATTGAATTACACGACACAGTTTATTGCAACTGATAAATTGTCCAGATAGTTTTAGAGATATATAAATATACTTTTTTATGTCAATAAACTCCAAAACGAAAATAGTTATCACAATGAGCAATAAAATTTCTTGCATGACAACTTTAAATAGGACTGTTGAAATTACAATTAATACGCTACCACGTAACACGTAGTGAGTTCGGAAGCATACCGTATGAAGTCTCCGAATATTCCGACGATAGATCCTTGTTGTTACGAACCTCCAACACGCTTGATGTTTTTCGTAGGTACGAAAACGGCTACTAGAGTCGAGTTCTTCGTCCACGAACCAAATCCTAGAGTTTGGTAATTGCTCTAGAGAGAGTGCTATAGAGAGAGGGATTGTCTTGTGACTTATTGTCTGTCACTCCTGTTTTATTGGGATATCTCTAGTCTTTATATAGAGATAGTATTTAGAGACAGACTTTATCTCAAACACTTAGGAGATAAAGATGTATTTATCTCAAACACTTAAGAGATAAATATCCTCTAAATAACTGTAATTATCCAAACGAACAAATACACATTATCTGTTAGTGGACGGATAATGGGTCTACTGACCCAATTTATTAACAAGGACAAAAGCAAAAATTTATCTGGAAGAAAAATAAAAAAATTGACTTTACTGATGAAAGTTTACAGGAAAATAGTACGAATAAGTAATTCATTAGTGTAACTTGCAGTTTTTTCTGAAACTATTATGTAAATTTAAGTGGCTTGAGTATATGAAAAAAAGTTAATTTGGCTCTGTTTGAAAAAGTTTCCATTTTCAATTTTTTTTAATTTTATAAACTGGAGAAAATAAATGCATTTGACACAGTTTTTTTCCCTTTTGTTTTGAAAATCATTTTTTAAAACAGGACTGTTTTTGAAAACTCCAATGTTAGAGTTTTGGGTTTTCAGTTTTGATTTTTATTTTGAGACCACTGCCGCCAGCCACCGCTGGCCTGCAGCCACAGCCAGCCACCGCCACTGCAAATCATCACTAAAGAAAAAATAAAAACTAGGTAATCAAGTATAAAAAACCTCAAAATAAAAACTGGATAATCAAACACCCATTTGTTTTTATAAAAAGAAAAATCAAAATGGTTTTTTTTTTTGAAAATGAAAAATCAAAACTGAAAGTGACTTCAAACGCCACCTTAGTTTTGATTATTATTTAATGACAGAAACACTACTTTATGATTGATCATTGTTTTGTATTTTGCCGCGCAATTAAGTTAGATGCCTAAGGATTAATGACAAGGAAGTGGTTTCTCTCTCTAGAAGGAGGTATCACAAGAAATAGTTCGAGTCAGAAGCTAAGCGTACAAATGTACGACAGAGTAAGGGCAGAACAAGGGCCGAGACCAAGGGTTTCCATACAGAGCCTGAGGAATGGCAGTATTGTGAGGGTGAGGGTGCAAAGTGAATACTTGACAACAGTCAAGAGTCCAATGCTTATCTCCAGAGTCAGGGTCTAGAGTCAAGGTCCAAAGTCACGGTTTGAAATGTAGGGTATTTCTCGCTAGAATCCTTTTGCTCTGGACTTCTAGAGTAAGAAAATAAAATGTTCAAATGAGTTTCCAACAGTCTTGAATGAGTATCAAAGACCATTATTTATGGGAGTTAGGAAAGTGGTGTCATAAAGCAACATGGGGTGCTCCCTGGGAGTGATACTTCACCGGGGGGCCACATGTCGTTGCTACATGGGTTCACTGATTGCATTTCCACCTAACCTACCTCGAATAGCTTTGCTCTGTCTATTTAGAAAGACTGGTATACACAGTACAAGTGTGCCTAGAGAACACCCTTGAACTAGCCACTAGTCCAAAGTCCTTACTGAGTCCCACATGAGCGTAGAAAGATGTTGAGAACTTGACAATGGGTGTAGAAGGGCCTACACCCAACCACTAGGCAGACTAGGCATGATACTATTTGGAGACCTCCTTCTATCTCGAATTGACCCGAGGTCATGGTCTCTAGGGGTGTCGAAGAAGAGCCCCTAGTACTGGAGTATGTAGACTAGTCACACAGATACTTTGGCTATGATACTGTCCTGGATGAATCGCTTATCTTGTGACGATTCCTTAGGATAGAGCACTTAGTGCGTGTCAAGGTAGTCTCCCAGAGGATTTGTCTACCCAAATGGCCGGGGTAGTGTCCAAGATGAGTAATCACTTGGAAGGAGGGGACTCCTCATGCTAGAACACTCGGAGCTCCCTAAGAAAGATAATGTCGCTAGGGAGTGGCCTATCCCAAGGTGAGTCCTTTTGTTGGCACATTGGAAGCACACAAGGTAGTCTCACTGAAGGATTTACGAACTGACAGGCTAAGGTAGTCTCTTGGAGGAGTCGCCTACTTGGCAAGAGAGAAGGTCTCATGGCCAATGCATTTAGAGCTTCCTAAGGTGGTGTGTCAAAAGAGTCATCTATCCTGAGGGATGCTGCACACTTAGAGCGGGTTAAAACATGTTCGACATCCAAGGCAAGGTGCACATGGTGTGGTGAAGAAATAGACCAATGTTGGGGTTATGGTAGTATGACAGAGAGCTGGGGGCAACACTGTATAAATGACACTGTGCATGGGCGCGTTAGGTTGTGTACAGTTTTGGGGCATGATCAATGAAGATGGCACTAGGGGCGCGGTCATTAGACGGTGTGTATGACACGAGAACAACGTATGGGTATGCTTTCGTATGGCAACAGGTGTAGTCTTGAGGGCACATAGCATGAAAATGGTGCTCGGGCCCCGTGATGGAGGTCATCGAGCAAGGAGCACCCAATGAGATGAGAGATCAAGGGAGAGAAAAGGAGGCCCAAGGGTAGGAGAGACCAATGGGGAAGCAAGCAGGCCCTAAGGTGAGGGAAGACTAAAGGCCAAGGTAAGGGAGCTCCAAAGGAAGGGCTATGGCTGGCCTTCCTATCCAAGGGAAAGGCCAGGCTCGGCTGACCCTTCCCAAAGGAAAGCCTCGGGCTCAAGGAGTGGTGAAAGTGTTTAATGAGGAAGGGGTAGTAATAGAGATGATCAATATTGTTCCTACCCTATCTTGGCTACACCTATAGGCCCACTGGGGGTCCCAATTCTCATGACATGTCGGCGCATTCAACGGTCAACTTTTCAACGCTCACATGCCGGTCAAAACGTCACATAATCAAGTCATCATGCATTTTCCCTTTGTGAAGCAACCTTGGTGTGCCTTCCCCCTTAAAGGGGTCGGCCACCTTTTGGGGGGGGGGGTCGGTCAGCTTAAGGGGTCGGCCACCTACCTTGACGACAAACGACCGTCACTCACGGTCGTATGCCATAGTCGCAACCACCATCGCTCACCGCCGTGCTCCGTCGCCGCAACGACCGTTTGCTAGTCCTCATGCTCCGTCGCCGCGACAACCCTTGCTCGCAGCCATTCTCCGGCGCGCTCCAATTCCACGACTCTCATCGTCTGCGTGCCATCTCTGTAGGGATGGCAATGGGGCGGGTTGGATGCGAATCTTGTAAAATTTTTACCCGCCCCGGTAGTCCTAAAACCCGTCCCCGCCCCGCCACAGGGTTATGAATTTGCAATACCATAACCGACCCTAAGCAAATTTAGAAAACCCGTCCCCGCCCCGCCCTTCCAACAAGACTCGTTTTCGTTACAGTGGAGTTTCAGATTCCAATCCTTTTGCAGTAATTCTAATCCTCAGGTTTAAATCAACACTTAGCATGGTGGGAAGCTGGTTTAGATAGAAGAAGGGTTTTAGGGATTACAGATTAACAGTCAAAAATAGATAACCTTCGGATTTGAGATTTGAGTCAGTGACAGGAGAAAAGTCTTGCTGAAGAGTGACGAACTATCATGAAGAGTGCACGGTGGCGAGGATACGGTCGGTCACGAGATCGTCGAGACGGCAGAGGTGATAACGACGGAGCTACGGTGGACGATGGAAACGGGCGGTGGCGTCCAACGTGGATAGTAGCTTTGCCTGTTAAGGATGGCAGATTTGTGAGCGTGAGGTGTGGCCGTGAGGACTGTGGCTTGACTTTTGAGGAAAGAAATGGCCAGCAATGGGGGAAGAAATTTGGTTCTGGGGGATGGTAAAAATGTCTGGTGGCGGGGAATATGGACAGTGGTGACTCCATGACTGTGAGTGATGGCAGATCTGGGAGAGACAGAAGTTTAGGGTTTGGGGGAAAAACATAGTATATATATCTAAGGAGGGACGGCTAGGATTGGCTGATGCATAGGTAAGTATACCAGGGCGGATACGGGTCACGCGGCGGGTCGAATACCAGGGCGGAATGGATAGAAAACCATACCTACCTTAACCAGTTGCGGATTTTTTTTTAAAATACCATACCCGCCCCATGACCCTATCAAAGCTAAAATAACCCGCTCCTATCGGATCGGGACGAGTCGGAGATCCACCGGGTGCGGATCTTATTACCATCCCTACATCTCTGTTACCTTCGTCGCCCGCGCCCGCGCTTCAACTCCGCGACTCTCCTCGCCAGCGCTCCAACTCCACGGCCTTCGTTGCCCACCATCTCTGCGATCTTCGTCGCCCGTGTCCGCGCGCTAGCTTTTTGACTCTCGTCACCAGCGCACCATCTCCGCGACCTTCATCGTCCGCTTCCGCACGACAGCTCCACGACTCTTATCTGCTGCGTGCCATCTCCGCGACCTTCATCGCCCGCTTCCGCACGACAGCTCCACGACTCTTATCGGCTGCGCGCCATCTCCGCGACCTTCATCGCCCGTGTCCGCGCGCCAGCTTTGCGACTCTCGTTGCCTGCACAACATCTCCGTGACCTTTGTCGCCCGTATCCAGGCGACAGCTCCGTAACTCCTATCGCCCCCGTTCCAACTTCGTGGCTCTCGTCGCCCGCGCGCTATCTCCTTAACCTTCGTCGCACGCGTCCGCATGACAACTCTATGACACCAGTCGCCCGAACGACGTCTCTGCAACCCCCATCGCCGATGCCCGATCGCACTTTCTACAATGCTTTCTCAACACCAATGGTCGCATGACGCTCGTCACCGACCATGCGTAGTCGTCACGACGGCCGCATGCTATCATCTAAGTATATCTCCGTGACGTTCGTCACCGCGCCCATACGCCACTTCCATAACATGTGCCCCCGCACCAAGTATATCCCCGCGATGTTCATCCCCTGCGCCCGTGCACCATTATCATGATACGTGCCCCCGACACCAAGTATTGTTCCGTGACGTTTGTTTGTCGCTGCGCCCTGCGCCATTCTCATGATGCATGCCCCCGGCACCAAGTACTGTTCCACGACGTTCGTCGCTATGCCCTTGCGCCATTCTCATGATGCGTGCCCCCAGCACCAAGTATTGTCTTGCGACCTTCGTTGCCGTGCCCATACGACACTAACATGTGCCCCGGCACCAAGTATTGCTCCACGACATTCATCGCCACGCCCATGCGCCACTTCCATAACATGTGCCCCGACACCAAGTATTTCTTTGCGATGTTTGTTGCCGCGCCAATGCCCCATCATCATGATATGTGCCCCTGGCACCAAGTATTGTCTTTGCGACAGTTGTCGCTGCGGCCATGCGCCACAATCAATGCCTCATGATGTAGGCACCGCGCTAAAGCACCACGATCATGTTACATACTTTCGAAGGGGCTCCGACCCTCACTACGGGATTAGCATAAAGCCATCACCGGCTAAATCAAACTGCCAGATGGGCTCACAACCTTAAAGCCATCGCCGGCTCAATCAAACTGCGGGATGGGCTCTCAACATTAAAGCCATCGCCAGCTCAATAAAACTGCGGGATGGGCTCACAACCTTAAAGCGATCTCCGGCTCAATCAAACTGCGGGATGGGCTTAACGCCATTGCCAGCTCAATCAAACTGCGGGATGGGTTTAACACCATCGCCGGCTCAATCAAACTACTGGATGGGCTCACAACCTTAAAGTCATCATTGGCTCAATCAAACTGGCGGCATGATTGCTTGGGTGTGTTAGGCAAGGACTGAACTGCACTGTTGGTAGTCCTCGTAGCTTTCTGTTGCATATGCATGGTGCCTAAGTTTGGAAGATATGCAGACTGCAATACGATGCTTACCTCCCCAGTAGAGTGGCAAAAATGTTGCCCAAGA
The DNA here is from genome assembly GCA_033070095.1 of Escallonia herrerae. Taxonomy (NCBI): domain Eukaryota; kingdom Viridiplantae; phylum Streptophyta; class Magnoliopsida; order Escalloniales; family Escalloniaceae; genus Escallonia; species Escallonia herrerae. The sequence goes on along the minus strand of JAVXUP010003830.1, from coordinate 31,861 downwards.
AAAGGGTTCGCTGCTACGCGGAGGTGCCACAAAGGATGCAGTCTGAGTCAACTTTCAGGTAGGCAAAGTGGGAGACATCAAGATTGGAGTAAGGGCTGAGAGCAAGGCTCCCCAGACAGGTTACGAGGGCTGGCAGAGCCTCGCAGGCCGGGCGACGACGAACAGGGCCGGTGGTTGACAGTCCGAGTCAAAGGTGCAGCGTCAAGGGCCCGATGTCAGAAGTCCAAATGTGTTTCTCTCACTAGAATTCTAGAGAGAATAGGCTTTTTAGAGAGAGAAAGCAAAAATGTCAAATGAGAGAGGAGAGTCCTTGAATAAGCTCCAAAGTCCACTATTTATAGGCAAAAATGTGAATGTGTCATTAGTGGACATGTGTCGTCCCCTGGGAACGACACATCGCGGGGGGGGGGGGGGGTCCAAAGTACTAATTCCTCGTTGGACTGTCGGTCCCCAAGTTCGTGCATCCCTGCCCTTCCCTGCCCTTGCAACATCTCTCTACCTGTCTGAGGAGACTGATCATGCTGCGGTAGCATGGTCAGAGTAGCCCGTTGCCCCAGCCACAGTCTAAGCCCTTACTGAATCCCACAAGGTGCGTAAAGAGACTCGCAGAGAACCTGACAGCGTTGAGGGTTACCCCTATAGCCAACTACCAGGCGGACTAGGCGCGATGCCCTCCAAAGACCTGCTCCCGTCTAGGAGTGACCCGATGGTCATTGCCCTGGTGGTGTTGATGATCAACAGCAACATGAGTGGGAATGGTCGCCACTTAGTGCTTAGAGTCCGTTGCGGGGAAGTCTTCGTGTCGAAGCCCCCTGCGAGTGTGATTTTGATGGCTTTAAGGTTGTGCCAGCAATGGCTTCAGTGTTGTGAGCCCATCCCGCTGCGAGGGCCGGAGTCCCCGGTGATTGTGCCGGCGATGGCTTTAAGGTTGTGAGCCCATCCCGCAGTTTGATTATGCCAGCGATGGCGTTAAGCCCATCCCATAGTTTGATTGAAACGGCGATAGCGTTAAGCCCAACCCGCAGTTTGATTGAGCCGGCAATGGCTTTAAGGTTGTGAGCCCTAACACTTAAAAAATTTCTTCATTTTTTGGGGTCGGGTCATCACCCCTGCGGCTTCACTCGGCACCCTCTTCACTCTTCAACACTTAGAAAAAAAAATTCTTCATTTTTCGTGGTCGGGTCATCATCCCTGCGGCTTCACTCGGCACCCTCTTCACTCTTCAACACTTGAAAAATTTTCTTCATTTTACGCTGTTGGGTCATCATTCCTTGCGACTACCCTCGGCACCCTTGCTCAGTTCAATACTTAGCAAAATTTTTCAACACTTGGAAAAGTTTCTCAACACTAGGAATATTTTTTCCCCCACCTCCCTCGCACCTTACCTGCTCCAAGTCGGGTCATCACTTTCTCATCCTCATTCTACACTTAGAATCTTTTCACAATATTTTTCACCCTTTGGTCTCCCGTCGCCCGGCACTCGTCGCTCTAGCCGCCAACTCTTCACCGTCGTCACTCAAAGACGATGTCAACAACTTTCCGACCAAAATACATTAACATCTTGCTAAGTGTTTATGCGTGCGGCACCCGCTAGGGTTGCCCTTCCGCGCACACCACACGCAGGGGGCTTATGTTCCCACCCTATCTTAGCTACACCTATAGGCCCACTGGGGTCCCAATTCTCATGACATGTCGGCGCATTCAACGGTCAACTTTTCAACACTCACATGCCGGTCAAAGCGTTACATAATCAAGTCATCATGCATTTTCCCTTTGTGAAGAACCCTTGGTGTGCCTTCCCTCTTAAGGGGGTCAGCTACTGTTAGGGGGAGGGGGGTCACCACCAAAAGGGGTCGGCCACCCAAGGGCGGTCGGCCACCTACCTTGACGACAGACGACCGTTGCTCATGGTCGCGCGCCATAGTCGTAACCACCGTCGCTCACCGCCGCGCTCCGTCACCGTAACTACCGTTTGCTAGTCCTCACACTCCGTCGCTGCGACAACCGTTGCTCGCAACCGCTGGCCACCACGCTCCAACTCCGCGACTCTCGTCACCCACGCGGCATATCTGCGATCTTTGGTGCTCGCGCCCATGCGCCAACTCTACGACTCTCCTCACTTGCGCTCTAACTTCGTGACCTTCGTTGCCTGTGTCCGCCCGCCAGCTCTATGACTCTCGTCGTCGGCCCACCATCTCTGCGACCTTTGTGCCAGTGTCCGTACGCCAGCCCTGCGACTCTCGTCGACCGCACGCCATCTTTGTAAACTTCATATCACGCATCCGCCCGCCAGCTTTGCGACTCTTGTCGCCTGCATAACATCTCCGCGACCTTTGTCTCCCGCGTTCGGGCGACAGCTCTGTAACTTCCATCGCCCGCGCTCTAACTCCCTAACTCTCGTCGCCCGCGCTCCAACTCCATGACTCTCGTTGCCTGAGTACCGTCTCTGTGACCCCCGTTGCCGATGCCCGATCGCACTCTCTACAATGCTCGCTCAACACCAATAGTCGCATGACGCTCGTCACCAACGGTGTGTAGTCGTCACGACGGCCGCATACATACATCTAAGTATATCTTCGCAACGTTCGTCGCCGTGCCCATACGCCACTTCCATAACATGTGCCCCCGCACCAAGTATATCCCCGTGACGTTCGTCGCCTGCGCTCGTGCACCATTGTCATGATACGTGACCCGGACACCAAGTATTGTTCTGCGATTTTTGTCTCTGCGCCCATGCGCCATTCTCAAGATGCGTGCCCCCAACACCTAGTACTGTTTCGCGACATTAGTCGCTGCGCCCTTGCACCATTCTCATGATGCGTGCCCACAGCACCAAGTATTGTCTCATGACCTTCACCGCCACGCCCATGCGCCACTTCCATAACATGTGCTCCAGCACCAAGTTTTGCTCCGCGACGTTCGTTGCTGCGCCAATGCGCCATCGTCATGATATGTGCCCCCGGCACCAAGTATTGTGTCTGTGACGGTCGTCATCGTATCCATGCGCCACAATCAATGCCTCGTGATGTAGGCACTGCGCCAAAGCGCCACAATCATGTTACATACTTCCGGAGGGGCTCCGGCCCTCCCGGAGGGGCTCCAGCCCTCACTGCGGGATGTGCTTAAAGCCATCGCTGGCTCAATCAAACTGCGGATGGGCTTAATGCCATCGCCGGCTCAATCAAATTGCGGGATGGGCTCACAACCTTAAAGCCATCACCGGCTCAATCAAACTGCGGGATGTGCTCACAACCTTAAAGCGAACGCCGACCCAATCAAACTACGGGATGAGCTTAACGCCATCGCCGGCTCAATCAAACTGTGGGATGGCATAACGCCATCACCAGCTCAATCATACTACGGGATGGGCTTACAACCTCAAAGCCATCACCGGTTCAATCAAACTGCGGGATGGGCTTAACGCCATCGCCGACTCAATCAAACTGGCGGAATGATTGCTTGGGTGTGTCAAGCAAGGACTGAACTGAAGTGTTGGTAGTCCTCGTAGCTCTCTGTTGCACATACATGGTGCCTAAGTCTGGAAGATATGCAGACTGCAATACGATGTTCACCTCCCCAATAGAGTCACCAAAATGTTGCCCAGGAAAAGGGTTTCGCTGGTACGCGGAGGTGCCACAAAGGATACAGTCTGAGTCAGCTTCCAGGTAGGCAAAGTGGGAGACAGCAAGGATGGAGTAAGAGCAGAGAGCAAGGCTCCCCAGACAGGTTGCGAGGGCTGGCAGAGCCACGCGGTAGGGCGACGACAAACATGGCTTCGGTCGACAGTCCTAGTCAAGGGTGCAGCGTCAATGGTCTAATGTCAGAGGTCCAATTGTGTTTCTCTTACTAGAATTCCAGAGAGAATAGGCTTTTTAGAGAGAGAAAGAAAAATGTCAAATAAGGGAGGAGAGTCCTTGAATAAGCTCCAAAGTCTACTATTTATAGGCAAAAATATGAATGTGTCATAAGTTGACATGTATCGTCCCCTGGGAGCGACACATCGCCAGGGGGGTCCAAAGTACTGGTTTCTCGTTGGACTGCCGGTCCCCAAGTTCGTGCTGCCCTGCCCTTGCAACATCTCTCTGCTTGTCTGAGAATACTGATCATGCTGCGGTAGCATGGTCAGAGTAGCCCGTTGCCCCAGCCACCAGTCCAAGCCCTTATTGAATCCCACGAGGTGCGTCAAAAGACGTGCAGAGAACTTGACAGCATTGAGGGTTGCCCCTATAGCCAACTGCCAAGCGGACTAGGCACAATGCCCTTCGAGGACCTGCTCCCATCCCGGAGTGACCCGGTGGTTATTGCCCTGGTGGTGTCGATGATCAACAGCAACATGATTGGGCATGGTCGCCGCTCAGTGCTTAGAGCCCGTTGCGGGGAATTCTTTGTGTCGGAGCCCCCTGCGAGTGTGATGTTGATGGCTTTATGGTTGTGCTGGCAATGGCTTCAGTGTTGTGAGCCCATCCCACTGCGAGGGCCAGAGCCCCTCGTGATTGTGCCGGCGATGGCTTTAAGGTTGTGAGCCCATTCGCAGTTTGATTGAGCCGGCGATGGTGTTAAGCCCATCCTGCAGTTTGATTGAGCCGACAATGGCTATAAGGTTGTGAGCCCTAACACTTAAAAAAAATTTCTTCATTTTTCAGGGTCGGGTCATCACCCTCGCAGCTTCACTCGGCACCCTTTTCACTCTTTAACACTTAGAAAAATTTCTTCATTTTTCGAGGTCGGGTCATCACCCCCGCGGCTTCACTCGGCACCCTCTTCACTCTTCAACACTTAGAAAAATTTCTTCATTTTTTGCGGTCGGGTCATCATTCCTTGCGACTTCCCTGGGCAGCCTTGCTCCAGCTCAATACTGAGCAAAATTTTTCAACATTTTGAAATTTTCTCAATACTTGGAATTTTTCCCCCCACCTCCCTTGCACCTTACCTGCTCCCGGTCGGGTCATCACTTTCTCATCCTCATTCTACACTTAGAATCTTTTCTTAACATTTTTCACCCTTTAGTCGCCCGTCACCTGGCACTCGTCGCTCGAGCCGCCAACTCTTCACCATCGCCACTCAAAGAGGATGTCAACAACTTTCTGGCCAAACAACATCAACATCTTGCTAAGTGTTTATGCGTGCGGTGCCTGCTCGAATGCCCCTCTGCGCACACCACACGCAGAGGGATTAGGCTCCCACCCTATCTTGACTACACCTATAGGCCCACTGGGGGTCCCAATTTCATGACATGTCAGCCACCCAAACGGGTTGGCCACCCAAAGGGATCAGCCACCCAAGGGGGGTCGACCACCTAGGGGGTCGGCCACCTACCTTGACGACCGACGACCGTCGCTTACTGTCGCGTGCCGTAGTCGTAACCACCGTCGCTTGCTGCTGCGCTTCGTCGCCGCAACGACCGTTTGCTAGTCCTCATGCTCCGTCGCCGCGCCAACCATCGCAGCGACAACCATTGGTGGCAGCCGCTCGCCATCGCGTTCCAACTCCGCGAATCTCGTCACCCGCCCGCCATCTCAACGACCTTCATCGCTCGCGCTCCAACTCTACGACTCTCCTCGCCCGCTCTATAACTCCGTGACCTTCGTCGCCCACGTCCGCCCGCCAGCTTCGTGACTCTTGTTGTCCGCACACCATCTCAACGACCTACGTCGCCCGTGTCCGCGAGTCAGCTCCGGGACTCTCGTCGCCCGCACGCTATCTCCGCTACCTTCGTCGCCAGCTTCCGAGCACAAGCTTTCACGACTCTCGTTGCCTGCACAACATCTCCGCGATCTTTGTCGCCCGCGTCCGGGCGACAGCTCTGTAACTCCGGTCGCCTGCGCTCCAAATTCTTGACTTTTGTCGCCCACGCTCCAACTCCGCGACTCTCGGGCTAGCGTGCTATCTCCACGACCTTCGTCGCACGCGTCCGTATGACAACTCCACCACTCCAGTCGCCAGTGTGCATTCTCTGCGACAACCATCGTCGACGCCCGATCGCACTCTCTACAATGCTCGCTCAACACCAATGGTCACATGCCGCTCGTAACCGACCGTGCATAGTCATCACGACGGCCGCATACTATCATCTAAGTATATCTCCACGACGTTCGTCGCCGTGCCCGTACGCCACTTCCATAACATGTGCCCCCGCACCAAGTATATCCCAGCGACGTTCGTCACCTGCGCCCGTGCGCCATTGTCATGATACGTGCCCCCGGCACCAAGTATTGTTCTGCGACGTTCGTCGCTGGGCCCTTGCTCCATTGTCATGATACCTGCCCCCAGCACCAAGTACTATTCCGCGACGTTTGTCGCTGCGACCTTGCGCCATTCTCTTGATGCGTGCCCCAGGCACCAAGTATTGCCTCGCGACCTTCGTCGCCGCGCCCATGCGGCACTTCCATAACATGTGCCCCGACACCAAGTATTGCTCCGCGACATTCGTCGCAACGCCAATACGCCATCGTCATGATACGTGCCCCCTGGCACCAAGTATTGTCTATGCGACCGTCGTCGCAGCGCCCATGTGCCACAATCAATGCCTTATGATGTAGGCACCGCACTCAAGCACCACAATCATGTTACATACTTTCGGAGGGGCTCCGGCCCTCACTGCGGGATGGGCTTAAAGCCCTCGCCGGCTCAATCAAATTGCGGGATGGGCTCACAACCTTAAAGCCATCGCCGGCTCAATCAAACTGCGGGATGGGCTTATAACCTTAAAGCCATCGCCAGCTCAATCAAACTGTGGGATGGGCTTAACGCCATCACCGGTTCAATCAAACTGCAGGATGGGCTCACAACCCTAAAGCCATCGCCAGCTCAATCAAACTGCGGTATGGGCTTAAAGCCATCGCCAACTCAATCAAATTGCTGGATGGGCTTAACACCATCGCCGGCTCCATCAAACTGCGGGATGGGCTCACAACCTTAAAGCCATCGCCGGCTCAATCAAACTACGGGATAGGCTTAACGCCATCGTCGGCTCAATCAAACTGCGGGATGGGCTTAACGCCATCGCCAGCTCAATCAAATTGCAGGATGGGCTTAATGCCATCGCCGGCTCAATCAAAGTGCGGGATGGGCTCACAACCTTAAAGCCATTGCCAACTCAATCAAACTGCGGGATAGGCTTAACGCCATCGCCGGCTCAATCAAACTGGGGGATGGGCTTAATGCCATCGCCGGCTCAATCAAACTGCGGGATGGGCTTAACGCCATTGCCGGCTCAATCAAACTGCTGGATGGGCTTAACGCCATCGCCGGCTCAATCAAACTGCGAGATGGGTTTAACGCCATCGCTGGCTTAATCAAACTGCGAGATGGGCTTAACCCCATCGCCGGCTCAATCAAAATGCGGGATGGGCTCACAACCTTAAAGCCATCACCGGCACAATCACCGGGGGCTCCTGCCCTAGCAGCAGGATGGGCTCACAACACTGAAGCCATCGCCTGCACAACCTTAAAGCCATCAACATCACACTCGCAGGGGGCTCTGACACGAAGAATTCCGTGCAACAGACTCTAATCACTGAGCGGCAACCATGCCCACTCATGTTGTTGTTGATCATCGACACCACCAGGGCAATGACCACCGGGTCACTCCAGAACGGGAGCAGGTCCTCTGAGGGCATCGTGCCTAGTCCGCCAGGCAGTTGGCTATAGGGGCAACCCTCAACGCTGTCAAGTTCTTTGCGCGTCTCTTAACACACTTCGTGGGATTCAATAAGGGCTTGGACTGGTGGCTAGGGCAAAGGGCTACTCTGACGATGCTACCGCGGCATGATCAGTCTTCTCAGACAGGTAGAGAGATATTACAAGGGTAGGGCAGCACGAACTTGGGGACCGGCAGTCCAACTAGGAATCAGTACTTTGGACCCCCTGGCGATGTGTCGCTCCCAGGGGACGACACATGTCAACTTATGACACATTTACATTTTTGCCAATAAATAGTAGACTTTGGAGCTTATTCAAGGACTCTCCTCTCTTATTTGACATTTTTGCTTTCTCTCTCTAAAAAGCCTATTCTCTCTGGAATTCTAGTGAGAGAAACACAATTGGACCTCTGACATCAGACCCTTGACGCTGCACCCTTGACTCGGACTGTCGACCGCTGCCTTGTTCGTCGTCGCCCTGCCTGCGCGGCTCTGCCAGCCCTCGCAACCTGTCTGCGGAGCCTTGCTCTCAGCTCTTACTCCTTCCTTGTTGTCTCCCACTTTGCCTACCTGGAAGCTGACTCAGACTGCATCTTTTGTGGCACCTCCGCGTAGCAGCGAACCCATTTTCCTGGGCAACAAATACTCTTCACTTTGATTCACTTGCTTTCCTTTCAAAACGATTAGCTCTTTTGTGAGACAAACTATATCCTACTAATGTGTAAACAAAAGCTAATCAATATTATCCATATTGATAATGTTGCAAAATTACAAGATTAGTTTTGGAAAAGCTAATCAGTAATATGCATATTGCTAAAATTTGCACTGTATTTTCTAATTTTCAGGCATTGTAGTGCAATCGATTGTTTTTGGCTTACAATTATATCACATGAATCATTTTTAGGATGTAATTAAGAAGGATCACAAGTGTGTTTGATATTAATTTCGATCTACAAAAATTTAGAGTGTTGTTAAAAAGTGGAGTATGTCTTAGAGTAACGAAATTTTCTTGTGTAAAACTGATTTTTAGCTAAACTTGAAGTTTCAGGCAAACAAGAAGTTCAAAATAAATTCATTCGCGTTCGCCTCAGACAGAAGAACAACGAATTGAACTGGATAGGAGAACTAGGAAAGGAAGCCTTACATTGATATTGATTTGAACAAAGGGACTTAAACCAGTACCAGAAACCTAATAAGAGAATTTAAGTCTAAATGCCGAAGTTTGAGGAATACATTGTGGACTGTCTACTATAAACGAGAGGAGCTGGCAGAGAACTACTATAGAGACTGACTCCACAGCTGCCGTACATTTGGTCATGAAGCAAGAATTACTGAACCATTCCCTCAAAGCCTTGGTGGAAGATTGTCGAGTAATTATCAAACAAATGGGATACGCCATGACTCACATAATACGAGAAGGAAACTAGTGGGCAGACTACCTTACGAATTTAGTAGTAGAACAAACTGAGTTCTATTTTCACCTCAGAGAACTACCAACTGAGCTGAACAACCTCATCACTACTGATTTGTGCGGAGTGGCCTTTGAAAGGTCCTCCAAGTAAGCTTGTTTTACTTTCTTTCTCTTGTACTAAAAAGAAAAAAAAAAGAAAAGAAACCAAACACGAGATGTAGATTGAAGAGATGACCGATCTACAATAAGACGAAAATTGAATAAACTTGCTCCAAATTTGTAAGAATGCTTTCTCTTTAGTGGCAAACTTCACCTCCTAATATTGAAGCACCTTTTTTTGTATTTTTTCCTTTTGGTATCCTCATGATAAGGATATATTGTAGAAGAAAAGAGATACTCAAAAAATAAACAATAAATAGAAAAGCCTAAAACATGAAGTATCTATTTGATAAAAAGTGAACGTAAAGCATGCACCAGTTTCAAAGCTCTTGATGCCAAATTAGGTTATATGAATGCCTCTAGCGGTACTAACTTACGGATGCTTATTACGTTGCCACACGATATGCCATTTATACATTATGCGAAACTTATTCACAATAATTAAGGTGCAAATAAGGTATAAAGTCTTATTGGAGTTATATTGGAGCTTGACTTTTTGTCCTTAGAAGTGCTTACAGTTTATGTGGCACAAGAAGCTTAACCACACAGTTCGGCAACTATCCATAAGTAAACATAAGCAGATTATTTGTTACCATTAAGCATTAATGCTCAAATTTAGCGACACTTCCTATAGCACTTTGATTGATAAAATGTGCTCTGTATTAACATTTATGGTTAAGTGTATAAAAATTCCGCTAAAAAGGTTTACTGACATATAGTCTTCCCTAAAAACTAAAAAGGGGTGGCAACACAACTATTTAGATAAACCTTTAACAAGTCAAATCACAATTTTGCTTAATTTGTTGATAATTAAATTTTTAAAAAAATATTGGTCTGTATTTGTTTACACAGGCTTGGCAAAATCTTCAAATTGGATAAACAGTTTTGACAGAGCTTAGGTTTTTACTCAAATACGTATAATAAGATGTTCATTTCTCTTAAGATTATAATGAATTGTATGACTAATTTTTAAGCCGATCATTACTATTAATATTAAGTCTTGCACTACAAGAAAGCAAACCTTTAGCGACTGCCCCCAGCGGTCGCTAAAGGTATAAACGATGTTGCTAAATGGTGTTTAGTGACCGCCGATGAGCGGTCACTAAAACGGTCGCTTAGGCCAGGTCGCTAAATGGTGTTTAGTGACCGCTATTAGAAAATGGTCGCTAAATTTAGCGACCTCGTTGACTATATTTAGCGACCGTATTTGGCGGTCGCTAATTTTTTTTGAATTTAAATATTTGATTTTTTAAACCTTTTTATTTAAATATTATTATATTTAGTGACCGCCTTTTGCGGTCGCCAATTTTTTTAATATTATCTAATTTTTATATTTTTTTGAAATATTAAATTAGCGACCGCTTTTATTTTGTTTAAAGACTGCGATGTGCAGTCGCTAAACCTGATTTTACAAAAAAAAAAATTTAGGTCAAATAACCTGTCCACATTCTGTCCAAAACCTGTTGCAAAATCAATATCAATCCAAAAAGCAATTCACATCCAATCCAATACCAATCCAAGTATGGATAAACATATGCATTAAAATCAATAAAATTCATGCAGTTAAGTACCGATGAACAATTAAAATCAATAAATACAGTCAATACATAAACCCAACCTCTATCTAGATCACTAGTCGGTAGAACGACCAACCCCCTCATCATCTTCTTCATTCCTCGATGAAGGCACGTTTGATCCAACAATGTCCTCATTGCCCTAGGGGTCATCGGATCGTCTTGCACGAAACCATACAAATGATTCAACATAATATATTAAATCAAGTTCACATATAGAATGACCAAAATACATAAGTACTGGAGAAAATTTGTATTACATGAAGTTTGGGCCAGGGCAAAAGATAACTGCCATGGATCATCATCTGAAGGCGCGCATCAAACATTGTCTTGAAGCACGCTCACTCTGTCGCATCTGCCCGAGGACAGCTACAACTGGTCTCGCCTGATGACTGAGGTCTGCCAGCTAGGAACGATCGTGCGGACTGATGAGGGTAGCCGAGTATACGGTCTTTCCTAGGACCCCCATAGTGTCTGACTACAACGAGACCTCATCCAGTGTCTGGCTACCGTCTGCCTGGGAGTTGGCCTGAACTCTTTCTCTACATAAATTCTGTGTAAGAAAACAACAAAAATGTTAGAGAAATGCTACTGGTCACAACTGTGAAGAATGCAATAGGAATACAAAAGTAATACAAGAGTTATGTGCTCACCGCAAACTGCTCTGCGCTCTCAGACACCCACTTCCCATCTTTCTTTTGGTGTGTGTGCTCAAAGTGGCGGAGCTTCATGGGGGGCTTTCTCTCAAGGTCCTCTTTTGTCAACCTCAGCTCGTGCACGACAAATGGACGGGAACCAGCACTATGCTTCATCTTCTTCTCGTTGTGAGCCATCTCCTTGCCTCGCTCACTCAGCTTCGTCCAGTCTGCTGTACTCTAATGCGACACAAGCTGCCCCCCATATGGCTTTGGAGAAGTACCTGGGGTTGTGGTCCCTGGTCATAGATATATCCATCGTACCCGCCCGAGCTAGCGCCCACTTCCTCGTATTGAGCATCCATTTCTTGTAGTTCTCAGAACAATGCTACTACCAGGCCTGCCTCCCAAGTTCTCGGGTTCCGTCGGACTCAAATTTGAAATAGTCCTGAACATAATTCAACACAATTTCAAATACGGTTAGGAAGAAAAATTCATCGATAATGTACTTCTAATATCAAAGTAAAGCACATAAAAATACTGCGCTCCTTACCAAGAACTTCCCCCAGACAAGTTCCTTGTCTGATTCCATCCACGACCGCCACGTCGCTTAAGGCTTTGGGAGGTGAACCTTGATAATTAGACCGATTTTGGTCATAACACAATCTTCAACAAAGCTAATTACAAGAAATCACAAAGAGAGATACATCAATCCCAATGTAAGTGTGTATTAAGTTAGAATTGAGCTTTGAAAATTAAAAATATACTAATTTGCTCGGATATGAGCAGTAATTTTCTGCTCTGGGGTGGCTGGAAGAGGTATCCCGCTGGTGATATCTCGCAGTACAGATGAACTAGACACTGCAAATGATGAAAAAGGAAGACAATATATATATATATATATATATATATATATATATATATATATATATATATATATAGTAACTAATATCTTTCAATTTGACAAGAAACTAATATCGTCTCACCATGGTCTGAAGCTACTGATGATGATGACGACTGCTCAGAAGTAGTCGCGTCACCAATCCTAGGGAGGGGGCTAAACATGCCGAAGCAGCTCCACGACGGCCATCTCCATTACCTCGGGGTGCACTGGATTTCGGCATATCTACAAAAAGTGAGAAGTGTAAAAGCTAATTGAGTGTAATTAGTTCGCTTGAATAATTAACAACTTTAGCGTAAAAATAAATTAATAACAATGTAGTTCGCATGAATAATAAACAACTTAAGTGCAAAAGTTAGTACACTAACAATGTGGCAATGCCGAGTATAAAAGACAACTCAATTTAAGTAGTCAACCACCATCAATTCAATTTAAATAATAATAGGGCTTGTGTAAAACTATATTGATAAGAATCTTTTTGCTCTACACAGTCAATCATTATCACTAATAGACAACGAAACGTCTTCATCCTCCTCCTCATCTTCGTCCCCTTTATCTTCATCGTCTTCTTCTTCGCCATCAATGTCTTACTCTGAATCGTCTTCATCATCACGGAGGGCTTCAGCATCGACCTCTTTTCCAGCATGGCCTAAATCGCAAAGAGGCTCATCAACAAGATCGTTATTCTCCTGAAGCCGTATCACTGTGGGAGCATCATTCTCTTGGTACATCTCAGCGAACACATCATCATCAAAGCCTCTTTTGGTCTTGATAACAGTATGCCAATTTGGGTCCTTCCTTGTCACACACTTTGCATAGAAGACCTGTGTTGCTTGAGCTGTAAATACAAATGGTTCATACAATCTGAGCCTTGACCTCATATTAAGGTCTACAATTGCATGTCGACTAACTCGGATACCAGCTGTAATGTCAAACCATCTGCACTTGAACATTACCAGTCGATTACCGCTGCCATAATAATTTAGTTCAACAACCTCCTCCAACTGCCCATAAAAATCACGCTCATTGTCATTATAACAGTCACCTTTGATCAAAACTCCACTGTTTTGGGTTTGTTTAGTAAGGTCAACTTTCATCGTGTTAAACCTAAACCCATTGACAATGTACCCTTTATAACACAAAACTAGTCTACGAAGGCCAGCAACAAGCAATTTGAGACGAACATCAACTCCATCCTGGGCGGTCTACAACAACAAACAATTTGCGCAAAGTATTAGGTAATTACATGCGGTCTATATTAGAAATGAGTAGTAGGTTTTAGAACTTACACACAGTTGGAACCACTCAGGAAACGCGTTGTTTTACATTTTTTCAAGTTGTCCATTTGATATCTCAGGGTTTGCAAAAACTTTTTCATCATATTCATAGTATGTTATATAGCATCGTCGTTATATTATGTTCTTGAACTATGAGAAGAAAGATATATACACAACTACTTACAATATGAATGGTGCAACTTCATTGCAATTCATCAGAATGTACAATGTTACGGCAATATACTCCTCCTCGGATAAATATTGACCACTCCTTACTCCAAGTGCAGACGCTTGAATATGGAAAGACGCTCATCGAATTCTATGTTAACACTATTGTCATTACGACCAAGCCGATTCATCTTTGTATCAGCATCAGTCTCAAAGTAAAGGGAGTAGAAGTTAGTAAGCTCCTCAATGATGTAAGCCTCTGCAATTGAACCTTCAACACGGGCTTTGTTACGCACCTTTTTCTTAAGGTCAAACATATACCTATGTAAGAAATAAGTTATTTTCAGTAAACAATGTATGTGTGCAAGTATGAAATATAACTTAAAGATGGATGGGTGACATCATCTTTCAAATGGATACATTCACCGATACTGCACAGGTCCGCCCACTCTAGCCTCATATGCTAAGTGAATCATCAAATGCTCCATCGAGTCAAAGAACGACGGGAGAAATATTTTCTCTAACTTGCACATTGTCTCAACAATATTTTTCTCAAGAATCTTAACATCACTCTCTCGGAGCACATTTGAGCACAAATTCCAGAAGAAATGACTAAGTTAAGTCAATGCTTCATTTACTGGCTTTGGCAAGAGGTCATGAAAGACAATTGGTATAAATCTTTCCATGAATACATGACAATTGTGACTATTTAAACCATAAAACATACAATCTGCAAGGTTGCAACAACGTGATATATTAGATGCATAGCCATCTGGCAGCTTCAGCAGTTTAACCCACTCGCACACTTGTTGTATCTGCTTTTTAGCCAATGTATATACTGCTTTGGGCAAAACTAGCTTACCATTAACCATTCGTGGATGCAATTCACACTGTATACCCATCATCTGCATATCTCTGCGTGCTTTTAGGTGATCTTTTGATTTTCCCTTGACATTTATGACTGTATTAAACACATTTTCAAAAATATTTTTCTCAATATGCAGAACATTGAGATTTTTGAGGAGAAGGAGGGTCAGCCAATAAGTCAGCTGCCAAAAGATGCACATTTTCTTCATGTTGTGTGTTTTTCCAAAGCCAGGAAGTTTTAGACTAGCATCAAACTTTCCAAATGGTACCGCATCCATGTCAAGGTCGTTTACGCACATATACACTTCCTCCCAAGATAGTCTGTTACGTGTTTCAACGTAACGTTCCATAATTTTATCAAACTTATCTTTTTGCCTTCGAAACGGATGATTAGGCGGTAAGAATTGTTTATAACACCCTCAAAAGGAAGCCTTCTCCCGTGCTTTAAGGTGAAAGCCTTACTCGCTTCCATACAATAAGGACATGCCAACCTACCATGTGTACTCCACCCACACAACATACCGTATGCAGGGAAGTCATTGATAGTCCACATGACTGCTACCCTCAAGTTGAAGTTCTGTTTAAGAGATGCATCAAATGCTGGGGCTCCAACTTCCATAGAATTTTTAAATCATCGATCAAAGGCCGTAAGTACATGTCGATATTTCTACCAGGGCTCGTAGGTCTAGGAATGAGTAATGATAAAAAAAACATGAATTGTTTCTTCATGCACATGTCTGAGGAAGGTTATACGGGACAATAATCTCAGGCCACGTAGAGTGAAGTGTGCTAGAGTGCCCAAAAGGATTAAATCCATCGGTAGGGTGCCCAAGTCGTACATTTTGAACTTCTGTAGCAATAGATGGGTGTCCGCAATGAAATTCCTTCCATGCCTCTCCATCGACAGGGTGTCTCAATAAATCGGGAACTTTGCTGCGGACGTTGCTATGCCATCTCATGTGCTTTCCCATTTTAGAAGAGTAATACAACCTTTGAAACCTTCTTGTCAGTGAAATGTACCGCAATATCTTCCATGCTATATTCCTTTTCTTCCCACTGGTCGGTTTATACCTTGCGTGGCCACAAACCGGACACTCACTCAAGTCATTGTTCTCCTTCCAAAATAATACACAATCATTATTACATGCATCTATCTTCTGGTACCCCAAACCAAGTTTCATCATCATTTTCTGAATACTATAGTACGTGTCAGGCAACTTCTCATCCTCTGGCAACATTTCTTTATTAAGTTTCAGAAAAGCATCAAATCTCTATCACTTTGACCATGCTCAGACTTTAAGTGTAGCATCCTTGTCACAGCAGATAACTTGGTGTACTTTGTACTTCCATTCCATATTGGCTCCCCAGAGTCTTTTAACAATTTATAAAACTTCTGTGCACTCGGGTTTGGCTCTTCTTCCACATTAGGATTACCATCATTATAATACTTATCCCAGTCAATCCCACTAGGCCCAGCTTCCATTACCATATGTTGATACTGGGAAAATCCTGAATCTCTAGGACTGTACTGTCTGAACTCAGTAGGCACCCTCAGAATTGGTTTCCTCTGCGGAGTCCAATTTGTATAGTTACTCATAAAACCTCTACAGAAGATCAAAATTTACATCGTCGGGGGGTTTTCCAACTAAACAGCTGACAATCATTGCACGGACATTTAATCGTGCCGTCATCCACAAACTCTCGTTGATTCAAAGCAAAGAGGATAAATCCGTTCATTCCCTGTCTAAACTCTTTCGATACCACAATCCCACTTGGAGCAATCCTCTGTTGCATCCAACTTCTATCCACTGACATGATATATATCTTTCACTACCTGTTGAACCTATACAAGTCGAGTTCTAAATTAACCTTCACTTTGAAAAAATATATATTGAGTAGTCACTTACAAGTGAGTGTTAATAAGGGTTAAGTAAGGATAATTAGGGATGATTAGTCTAATCAACATAGATTAGGGGTAATTAGTGTTAATCAGGGCTAACCAGTGTTAATTAGGGCTAATTAGCCTATCCAATGTTTATTAGTACTAGTTAGGGATGATTAGGGCTAATCTAGGTAGTAGGGACACTGACGCTGCGTTTGACACCGACACCAATCAGGACAGCGCAGGATTAATCGGTGTTGATCAAGGCTAATTAGTGGCCAAACCAGAATTTCACCCCATGGAAGATGAACCTTATTAACCTAATTAACCTATAGAAGATGAACCTAATTAACCTAATTTCAATCCAATTGGGTCTCTTCCTCCATCAACAATCTCAATTCTCAAATGCTCAATGCACAATTAACAACCTAAAATTATCAATTAACAACCTAAAATCATCAATTAATAGACACAATTCTCAAATGCACATAATTTCAGTCAACAAGGCTCATTATTTTTGGGAAAGATACTGAATATCAACATAATTTCAGTAAAAAAAAAGAAACAAAATAACTAAAAACAATGAAACGACTATGTTCATGATGTTATAAGCTACAAAATAGTTAATAACAAAAAAAAAGAAACAAAATAACTAAAAACAATGAAACGACTATGTTCATGATGTTATAAGCTACAAAATAGTTAATAACATGCATTGATCAACTACTGATCTACAAAATAGCTACTAAAAGCAATGATCAACTACCGATCTATATGGCATAAATTGATGAAATAAACAAGTGAAGCGTGACAAGACTACTAAACATAATCCAGATAATGTAAAGCCTAATGCGGTGCCACTGAGCTCACTTGGAGGTATGAGGAAAAGGCCATATTCAAGGCTTCGAGATCTATCTTCTTTGCTTGAAGTTATTTTTAGTGTGCGTGTGTCTTTTTACTAGAGTGCTTTATCTTACTCAATTTAGCAAGCGTAACTTAGTTCTATTTTTTTTCTTCTCTTTTTGGTAGTAGAAGATAGCACATATTAAAATCGTTCTGCGTAGTTTAGCACAGCCTGAAGAACAACTTTATACTCTAAAAGGTAATTCTGCAAACAAATTTAGAAAAAAAAGTTATTTGGCTTTTTTTAAGAGATATATAAATGTACTTGAAAATGATTATCAGCATATTTATAGGATATGACAACTATTTTCAATGGATGGTGCAGTGGTACTAGAATGTTTCGTATTACAATGGAACAGCTTCAAAACATATCAAGGTATTTCAAAACATAATTTCCAATAGAACGTTGAACATTAGTTCAAGGATGACGAGGAATAACAGCTTATATTGCTATAATTCTATGAGATAAGCATTAGTTAGAAGGGTTTTTACATGACACCTAGGACCAGAGAAGAATGACATAACTAAATTTCTAGCTTTAATTTGAGGTCTTGTGACTGATGAAATTGTAAGCAAAGACAATAATAAGGTTTCAAGTAATAGCTCATTCTAGGGGTAGCTTTGAGATTCTGTTTAGGTTCACCCTCTTCAAGAAGCAAAAAGGTGAGCAAGATAATAAACAGGTGGGAGGTGACTACATTCCTGATCCAGTACCCAGCACTTGAACTTATTTTAAAGGCATACCTTTCATCCCTTTTCAAGGTCCTATACTTCTTTACCAAAACTCAGCAACTTCAGTTCATTAAAACTTGATATCCACTATTTTGTACCCTCTTTGATTGAACTAGAAGCCATAATTGGGAAAAAAAAGTCCCAATTTCTTCAATAAGGATTTGCATTTACATGTCACTGGTGATTATGGCTAGCTTTTCCTCATGGAAGCATCACAAAGTACAATGGCCAGCTATCAATCACGTTACTAGCTATGTTCAACCATTAGTCTATTTCATAACTAGATCATATTTTATGTTTACCACCAGCCTCCTTTGATTATCTAATCATCTAAATTATCCTTTAGAGAAATAGGTTGACTTTGGACTTGAATTTACAAGTCAAAATTGTCTGAAATATGAAAATTTTGATTTTACTAACTTCAAAATTCAGGAATTTCGAAGTTAGTAATAGTATGACAATAGGTATAATGACAAACAAGGACTGTCACGTTATAACTCACAAATCAAAAATCCTAAACATAACAATTCCTTAAAATTGAAGCATTCACGATCAGGGTCAGTTACATGCAGTAAGAAAATCTTATCAAGTCAAAACAATTCATTGTTTTTAGAAAAATACAAACTAATCCATTTATCCATGTTAGGAAGAACTACAGTAGACCTTCCTAACCACCTGTGTCAGCAGTTGAATTCATGCTCTAAACCTAGGTCTTCAAGCTGTATACCACGACAGCATCAAGCAGTTTGTACATAACTAAATCAGTAAGATATTTACTATCAGGCAGGAACTAGCAAAATATTCTAGGGTAAGATTAAACATTAAGACATTCCTCTAGCCTCCAGGATTTGACTATAAGGTACATCCTTACCGAACCACCAAAGACATATCAAGGGCAAAGGATATTCTTAAGAAAAACAAAACAAGTATGACATCCTATATTACTGGTGAATATACCAAAAAGACATAAATTACAAATTTTACAAGCTCTAGCCACTCCTTCACAAAGAACTGGTATGAGCATTATTATCACACCGCATCAGATTATCACACCCACAGGTAAAAAACGGAGATCAGAAAACGAGAAAGGAGCAAATCAAAGTAATTTAGAAAAAAACATACCAGGAAGAGGTCGATGAGGATATGGTCAGGAAGGAAGGACAGATCTGAGATATTGGAGAGGTGAGCGAGTGCCGAGTCGCAATACTAGCGATGATGGGAAAATTTGGTTGCTCAAGTCTGTGCGCGTGTCTCTATGTGGTGGTCATGGCAGCTTGGCTTGGAGGTGGCTAGAAATCATGGTCGCAACAGCGCCGTGGGCGGCGGGGTGGATCAATTAGGGTAGAGAGAGAGAGGAGAGAGAGAGAGACAAAGACAGAGAGAGAGAAATTAGTGCATTTTATATATCTAATTTAACAAGTGCCACATTGGTTGCTAAATCTAGTCGCTAACTTTAGCGACCAATCAAGCGGTGGCTAATTTAGCAACTAATTAAGCGGTCGCTAATAGCAGTCGCTAAGGGTGGTGCCATTTTTTTTGGTTGACCCCACAATTTTTTTGCTAGATTTAACGATCGCTATTTATGTCAGTTGCTAAAACGGTCGCTAAATATCAATTTAGCGACCGCCATAAATAGCGGTCGAAGCCATTAATTCTTGTAATGTTGATGCATAAATTCTCTTTAACCATACTATAAGACATACTAAGTAGCCTTAAGTTCTCTTGCAGATTTAATTGGTTAAAAATTTTAGCCAATTTATTGGTCTTGAGGTCCCATAACAAAAGTAAAAAATGTGCCATGTAAATGTTGTTTACAATAAGGATTAGAAGAAATCTTATCTTATATTCATACTATATTTTATTGCTTATGACAAATTTATTTTGAAATGTGACAATTTTGAATTAATTGTAACATCATTTCCACTGTATCATATGTTATTTTTGTTCTTCGGATATATAAGTTTTTATTGTTATATCCAAGAGTGTATTTTGGAGCGTATGAGTCATAATTAAGTCATAATATGTCGGAATTAAATAAATTATATTTGACTGCCTAACATAGCTTTTATTTTCAAATATAACTGGCTTACTAGTGAAACCCGTATCAATCCTGCAGATTTAATTATATGTAGACATAACAAGGTATATGTCGATAAGTATCGCCCTTTGTTTTTTGTTTTTTTTTGGCAAAAATTAAAAGTGGCGGCAAATTTGTCGCTCGGATTAGCCACATTCATATTTCCACAGTGGATCCTTCGCTTTCATACTTTGTGTCTACATGGATATTCTTGAGATTGAATTAAATGGTAAAATTGAAATTAACTTAAAAAACGTAAACGAATAGAAAAAAACCTTAAACATAGAAGTGAACTGAGGGACATGCAAATTGATGGAACAATTTTAAATTTTCTAATACACGGTCATAGAAGTGAAATTGCAAAGTCTAGATCAAATGGTCATGCATTTTGCGATTATGATTTTCAGTTGGACCAATACTGTTAAGAGGTTCCATTAATTGGTAGATTCTATACCAATACTATGTGCAGTACTTATTCAACTCCTAATGAGCATTGTAAACATACATCAAGGTAATTCCTTTGAAGATGTTCCAAAAATGCAATGAATCAAACTTATGAAGTAACTTTCGCACCACTGATAGATTTATGAAAGAGTTGGAATCATGTTCTTTACATGCACACCCTAGGTCTTGTGAAATGTCCAAAAATGGATAATTACTCCTAACAGGTAGGAGATTAGAACAAGAAAACAGAGTGAACAGATTAGATCAGATATAGGCCTAACGAGAGTGTTTCTTAAAGATCTACTGCATATGGCAAAATAGATATCCTTGAATTCAAAGTGCACTGCTAATTGTAACACCACAAGAAAATATGTATTTTGCGACGGATTTTTAGCGACAGAAGATATTCCGTCGCTAAAAAGGCCTTTAAGCGACGGAATATCCCGTCGTTAAAAATCTGTCGTTTAATACAATTATCGACGGAAGCCATCGTCGGTAAAAGTATTTGCAGACGGACTTTTAACGGTGGACTTTTAGCGACGAATTTATCGTTACCAAAATATTTTTAGAAAATTAGTATTTTCAGAAGGTTTTTTTAAATTATTTAAATTACGGAATAAACCCGTCACTAAAATGTTCGTCGGTAAAAGTCAGACCTTCACCGACGGATTTTTAGCGACGGTATTATTCCGTCGCTAAAGATCCTCGATATAAACCCATATCGGGTTTGTTTCTCTCTTCCCGTTTCTCTCTCCGAAATTGTTCTCTCACCCCTCTCTACGGCGACCCACCTCCGGTGACCCCTCTCTACAGCGACCCACCTCTGGCGACCCCTCTCTACAGCGACCCACCTCCGACGACCCCTCTCTATGGCAACCTACCTCCGGCAACACCCCCGTCCCCCACCCGACACCACGCCACCAAGCCTTCCACTATTGCAGTGCCACAAAGCCCTCCACTTGCGCCACGCGACGAAGCCGACCACTGCCAACGCACCACCAACGCCGCCATCGTCGTACCCACCTCAAGATATGTATGTCAATTGCCCTAAATTAATCTTGTTGTTTATTTTTCAAAGTTGATTATCAAGCATTTGGCCATATTCGAATTTGTCTTCTCTGCCATGTATAATCTGATGTTGTTGTTAATTTGGACGTTTGGCCATTATTTTATCTTCTGAATTTGTTGATTATGAAGAATTTGGCCTAATTGGACCATAAATTGCATGTCCTAATCGAATTGAACCCTAAATTGAACCCCTAATTGAACCCTAACTTAAATGCCATAATCCAACCGAACCCTAAATTGAACCCCTAATTGAACCCTAAATTGAATGCCCTAATATAAAACCGAACCCTAAATTGAACCCCTAATTGAATGCCCTAATCCGACCGAACCTTAAATTGAACTTATTAAACCCCCTAATTGAACCCTAAATTGAATGTCCCAATTCAACCGTCCCCTAAATTGAACTAATTGAACCCTAAATTGAAGTAATTGAACCCTAAATTCAATGCCCTAATCTAGGGTTGAACCCTAAATTGAACCCCTAATTGAATGCCCTAATCCAATTGAACCCTAAATTGAACTAATTGAACCCTAAATTGAATGCCCCAATTCAACCGAACCCTAAATTGAACTAATAGAACCCCATAATTGAACCCTAAATTGAAGTAATTGAATTCTAATTAAACCCTAAATTGAATGCCTTAATCGAATTGAACCCTAAATTAAACTAATTGAACCCCTAATTGAACCTTAAATTGAATGCCCTAATCCAACCGAACCCTAAATTGAACTTATTGAACCCCCTAATTGAATGCCCCAATTCAGCCGACCACTAAATTGAACTATAATTGAACCCTAAATTGATGTAATCGAATCCTAATTAAGCTACTTGAACCAAACCCTAAATTAAACTATTTGAACCCCTAATTGAACCCTAAATTGAATGCCCTAATCCAATCGATAGATGATTTTAGGTTGTTAATTGATGATTTTAGGTTATTAGTTGTGCATTTGAAGTAAATGAGATTATTAATTGATGATTTTAGGTTGTTAATTGATGATTTTAGATTGTTAATTATGCATTAAGCATTTGAGATATTGAGATTGTTGATGGAGGATGGGACCCAATTGGATTGAATGTGTGATTTTTATTGCATTGAGCATTAGAATTGAGATTGTTGACAGAGGATGGGACTCAATTGGATTGAATGTGTGATTTTTATTAATTTTTATTGCATTGGGCATTTGAGAATTGAGAATTGAGATTGTTGACGGAGGATGGGACCCAATTAGATTGAGATCCCCATTAGGTAGCACAGACACGGACACCGCGTCCGATCGATGCTGACACCGAAACAACATATTTTAGCTTTATACTTGTGGACACCACTTCAATGGGTGTCCGGCACCGTGTTCGACTGTCCGGCAATTAAAAAATAAATCAATGTCTTCGAACACCCTATATGAGGTGTCGGACACGTGTCCGGATGTATCGATGAGGTGTCGAGGTGTCGGTAGGTCACAGACACCCCGTCCGATCGACACTGACACCGAAAAATGTTACATTTTTGCTTTATATGTGTGGACACCTCTTGAAGGGGTGATGGACAAGTTGTCCGGCATTTAAAAAATAAATCAATGACTTTGGACGTGTTCGGAGGTGTTGGTACGTGTTGGTAGGTGTCAGACACATGTCTGGAGGTGTCCGACACGTTTCCGAAGGTGTTCGACACGTTTCTGGATGTGTCGATGAGGTGTCGAGGTGTCGGTAGGTCACGGACACCGCGTCCGATCGACACCGACACCGAAATGTCACAATTTGGCTTTATATTTGTGGACACCTCTTGAAGAGGTGTCTGGCACCTCTTCACGGGGTGATGGATACGACGTCCGGCATTTAGAAAATAAATCAATGTCTTTAGACGTGTCCGGAGATGTCGGACACCATACCGACACCCTATATGAGGTATTGGGAATTGGGATTGTTGACTGTACATTGAGAATTTGAGAATTGAGAGTGTTAAAGGAAGATGTGGCCCAATTGGATTGAGATATCTGTGAATTAGTTGAATGGTTGATTGTTGAATTTAGGTTAATTAGGTTAACGCGACATTTTTAGCACCCTTTAGAATCTCATCGTGGCTCTAGCATTGGCTATAATTAGCCCTAATTAGTCCCGATTAACCCTAATGAACCCAATTAACCCTAATTAGCTCTAACAAGCCTAATTAGTTTTAATTTACCCTAAGAACCCAATGAAAATTAAATCAGCTGTAATTACTCCAAATTGATCCTAATTAACACCAATCAGTCCAAATTAAACCCTAATTAGCCCTAGTTACTCATATCTTGTAGACCCGCGATTAGATTAATTAAACCCTAAATCCTAACACGTAACTAAACTCTGATTACGTGCCTAAGTAGTCGTAATTAAGCGTAATAACCCAATTAAGCCTAATTAGCCCTAATTAGGACTAATCAACACTACTCCGCACAATTAAACCCTAATTAGCTCAAAATAACCCTAATTAGTCCTAATCAACCCTAATTAGCTATAATTAGTCCAAGGTAGTCCTCATTAACACTAATTAGCCCTAACATAACCCAATTAATGCCTAATTAGCCATAATTAGGACTAATCAACACGACTCCGCACAATAAAACCTGACTATTAGCTCAAAATAACCTTAATTACTCCTAATCAACCCTAATTAGCTATAATTAGCCCAAGTTAATCCTCATTAACACTAATTAGCCCAGAGATTGTTCAATTACTCGTTTCTTATAAAACCTGCATTCTTTATATTCGTTGTTGTTTTGCGAAGTCCATTGGCAACGAGATGGTTCAACTCGTTGCCAACGAATTCTATTTAAACTGGAATTGGTAACATATGCAACGATCTTTCTGCAGTTTTGATATTTCGGAAAGATTCTTGCATATATTATCAATTTCTGAATGCATGCATGCATAAAAACCCTTAGTTCCCGTTCAAAGGTACTCATTACAAAGTAATGCTTTGTAATGAGCCTTTGGATGTCCAGTTTGGACAATTTGGAAAAGTTACGTGTTTATAAAACAGTGTTTCAACTCATGCTCTGTGTTCTATGTCGTGGATATTTGGTACACGTTCTCACGTGTTTCTCCGGGTGCATACAGATCTGGTGTTCAAACATCCGTCAAACCTTACAAGGTAAGGTTAGATGAATGTTAGAACACCTAATCGATGTCGTGTACTTGGAGAAATGCGGGGAGGTGCTGCCGATTTTTTCGCAGACATAGGACTAAGCATGAGTTATTCACTGTTTTATAAACATGTGCTTTTCTGAATGGGATAGGACCACTACCTATTAGAGAATGGAGGGGAAATACATAGACATGTTGTCACATTCATGCATTCATATTTACATCGACCATGCCTAATGATTGGTCATAATTGAAGGTGGTATACAGTACGATAATTCAGTCGTCATGTCGGTCGATCGAAGTTGGATGAAAAGGAAGAATGCTGACGATTTTGAGGATCGCGTTGACGAATTTCTCGACTTTGCTTATGCGCATCCTGCACATGTTGACTTTGATAAGATAAGGTGTCCGTGCGGTAGATGTGAGTTGTTGCATTGGAGAAAAAGAATTGAAGTAAAATGGCATCTTCGTCGGTACGGTTTTATGGGTGGATACACAAGGTGGACGCAGCACGGGAAAACGATAGTATTGTCGTCCAACCTGGCTAGTCAAACTGAAGTTAGGGAGGAGGCACGGTATGATTACCGAGATATGATTATGGATGCTGGGCATGCTAATGTTGATTGGCGTTACGAAGGTGGTGACGACAGTCCATAACCGCCGAACGAGGGGGCTCATCAGTTTTATGAGTTGTTGAGAGCTGCGGAAGAGCCGCTGTGGGATGGAGCTCCGAAACACACACGGCTGTCTACGGTTAGTAGGTTATTACAGTTAAAATCAGACCACGGGCTGAGTGAGAAAGGTTTTAACGAGTTTGTTACCTTAATCAAAGAAATTTTGCCTGAAAGTGAAAAGCTACCGCCGTCGTACTATGACGCGAAGAAGATGATGAGGAAACTTGGGTTGAGCTATGAGCAGATAGATGCGTGCAATAATGATTGTGTATTATTCTGGAAAGAGAATAAGGATTTGTCACGGTGTCCAGTATGTGATCATTCGAGGTACAAACCGGACAAAGGGAAGAAGAAAAATATTGCATGGAAGATATTGCGATATTTCCCAGTCACACCACGGCTTCAGAGAATGTACTACTCCTCCAATACGGCTGAACATATGAGGGCTCACCGTGAGACTCGTAGCAACGATGCTGATGTGCTGACACACCCAGCTGATGGAGAGGCGTGGAAGGAGTTTGACCGCAGGCATCCAGTCTTTGCTCAGGAAGTTTGAAATGTTAGACTTGGTCTGGCAACCGATGGGTTCAACCCTTTCGGTCAGTCTACCACGCCTTACTCCTGTTGGCCTGTTATTATTGTCCCGTACAACCTTCCACCAGGCATGTGCATGAAGAAGCCGTACATGTTCTTGTCGTTGCTTATTCCGGGGCCGAAGAGTCCCAGCAAGGACATAGATGTGTATTTAAGGCCGTTGATTGATGAGTTAAAACAGTTATGGAATCATGGAGTCGAAACATATGATGCATCCCTTAAACAGAATTTTCAGATGAGGGCTGCTTTGATGTGGACTATACATGATTTCCCCGCATTGGGAATGACGTGTGGCTGGAGCACACATGGGAAGCTAGCATGCCCTGCTTGTATGGGCGTGAACCCCGGTCATACGTTAAAGCACGGCAGAAAGCTCTCGTGGTTCGGATGTCACCGTAAGCTTTTGCCACCGGGCCATCAGTTTCGTAGGCAGAAGGATAAATTTGACGGGACAATCGAGCGTGAGGTTGTCACACTGGACTACCCATCTGGTGAAGAAGTGCTCTCACACCTGGAGGCACTTGATACTGACATACCACACGGCAAGGGTGTGCCAGATCAGAAGATTTCAGGGTACGGGAAAGAGCACAACTGGAGAAAATTTTGTATCTTCTGGGAGTTAGCCTACTGGAGGACGCTCGTTATCCGAAACAACATGGATGTGATGCATATTGAGAAAAATGTTTTTGATAATGTGTTCAACACAGTGATGAATGTCAAGGGCAAATCGAAAGATCACCTTAAAGCGAGAAGGGATCTACAACAGTTGGGTGTACGCCGTGAATTGCATCCTCGGACAGTCAGTGGGAGGACGATACTTCCGAAAGCACCTTACTGTCTAGACAAGAAACAAGTGGAGAAGGTCTGTCAGTGGGTTAAGAATTTGAAGCTTCCGGATGGGTTTGCGTCCAACATATCTCGTTGTTGCAATGTATCGAAATGCAAGTTCCAAGGGATGAAGAGTCACGACTGCCACGTATTCATGGAGAGATTCATTCCTATTGCCTTCCGGGGACTGTTGCCACGGGTTGTTTGCGAGACTTTGACTGAATTATCTCATTTCTTTCGAGATATATGTTCTTCTACGATCCGGGTGAGTAACATGGAAGTGCTTGAGAAGAACATTGTGGTGACGATTTGCAAGCTGGAGAAAATCTTCCCACCTTCGTTCTTTGATTCAATGGAGCATCTGCCTGTTCACTTGGCATATGAAGCTAAGATGGGTGGACCCGTGCAATATCGGTGGATGTATCCCTTCGAGAGGTAATCTTTAAATTGTTACAGTTGTTCGTTTACACTTAATGCGACACCTGTTATCATTGATATTCCACCTAACTCGATTCGCTAAACTTCTAGGTTCATGTTTCATTTAAAGAAAAAAGTTCACAATAAGGCTCGGGTTGAGGGCTCAATTGCGGAGGCTTACGTAATGGAAGAACTTGTAAACTTTTGTAGTCAATATTTCGGGCCTGATGTTGGTACAAGGTTAAATCAACTAGGCCGAAATGACCCCGAATACGGCACAAATTTGGAAGGGCAATTGTCAATATTCAAGCAGTCAGGTAGTCCGTTCGGCCGAACGTATACTCGATGGCTAACAGATGAAGAATACAGTGCTGCAACAATATATGCCCTTCTAAATTGCGATGAAGTTTCGGCATTCGTTGAGTAAGTTAAAGTCTTAATTCACTTACATTGCTGTACATAATTGAAAGTGTGTGTTAAGCGAGTAAAATATATATTGGTTTGCAGTGAGTTCGATGCGGAATCTTTAATCACTGATCCCGCTGGACTTGAATCTCATCGGAAATCACAATTTGTACAGTGGTTCAAAAGGCGTGTAAGATTGTTATCATTATATTATGTGTTATATACAGTTCTGTGGCCAATTAGTATACTGATTTATCCTTAATTTTTACCGTCATCTACAATAGGTTCAGTCAATGGATAGACCAGTGGCCTCCTGCTTGAAATTACTAGCTGAAGGCCCTAACAAACAAACATCCTGTTATGGAGGCTATATCATCAACGGGTTTAGGTTTAACGTAAAAGATGATGACCGAACAAAACAAACCCAAAACAGTGGAGTCTTGGTCAACGGCGACTGTTATGCCGAGAATTGCATGGACTTTTACGGAGAGCTAGATGAGATTGTTGAGCTAACATATCTGGGTTCCCAAAACCGCCTGGTAATGTTCAAGTGTACGTGGTTCGATGTCACATGCAGTAGAGGAATCCGTGTTAGCTCTCAAGGGATTGTAGATGTCAATGTCAAGTCAAGACTTGCATCAGACGAGCCCTTTGTGTTTGCTAGTCAAGCTGTACAAGTCTTTTACGCGGAGGACGTCGCCAATCCCAAATCTCATTGGTATACAATTATCAAGTCCAAGAAATTGCCCGTGACATATGACAGTGAGCTAGACTCCTTTCAAGCCGACCAACCACCTGTCTTGTTCCCTGTTGAGGTCAACAACGAGGAGGACGATCTTCCTCTTCCAACAACACTTCATGTAGGAGAAGAAGTCGTAGATGATGACGCGGAAGACGTGGAAAGTGTTGGAGATGATGTGACTGAGTCTACTGATGAAGAGGATGAATTAGAAGATGAAGAGGACGACGAGGAAAGTGATGAAGATGATGATGATTCTCAAACTGAAAATGATTGACTTGTAATGTTGTAACATCCGGGAAAAAATGTAGTAACATTTTAGAACTTGGTTCATATTGATGTGTTTTTGCACCTCCGTTCATATATATATATATATATATATATATATATATAGTGTCGATGATGATTTCTGCTAAATTATTGTTTTTAATGTGTTAATGTATTTGTAATTTATCTATACGAAGTCAGATATGGATAGGATACGGGCTATTCGTGGCCGGGTTGGACGCCGAGCTGCTTCCTCCCCGGTGGGTCCCACCTCGTCATTGCCCACTGATGACGAGGCACAGAGTGATCGTGTACAGTAGATAGGGCCCCAGCTCCAACCCCAGCTCCAGCCCCAGCCCCAGTGCCAGAGCCTGCCCAGCCCCAGCCCCAGCCGTCGCCCCAGCCCGACGCAGATTCATCCCACACGCGCGTTGATTCTCCTTCTTCCGTGGGTTCTACCACAGGTATAGTTGATAACGGTGTTTAGTACATTTTTGCTAGCCTTATATTTAAAGTATATTTGAACTGTATTAATGTTGTGTTTTGTAGGATCTCGACGAGGCCGTGGTCCGACACGCGGGGTACGCATCGACCCCCAGCGTAAACAGAGAGTTACGCTCACCCAGGAGGGCCTGTAAGTAAAAAAATATCACATCATGCCTTATATTTAAAATTTTGGGGTGTTAATTTATATTTGAACTGTATTAATTAATTTATTTACTTCTTTGGCAGGATCCTGGAGAATCAGGCGAGGACGAAGATCGGCGTTCTTGTGAAGGGCCGATTCTTCGAGCCACGCCTGTACTGGAAGGACTGGGATGCCGCTGCGAGGGAGTCCCTATGGGAGGAGTGGCTGGTACGGTGAAGTATTTTTTTCAGCGATAGTATTTGTTTAATTAGAGTTTGTTTTCTGTAGTTAATTTGTGTTATTGAATGCCTTACAGGAGGGGTTCACGTTTGACTCGCCTGAGCAGCAGGTACTGGGGCAGCAGGCCTTCTTTGCTTACATCGGCAAGAATTACCGCCGATGGCTCCACGACGCACGGGACCGGGCGAAGAAGATGCTGCCCGAGGGTGCCCCGATGACGGAGATGATGAGATATCCCCCACATTGGATATCTCCGACTGTATGGACGGCGATGATAGATCGGTGGGCTGCGGATCCAGGTTGGGACGCCAAGAGTAAGAGCGGGGCTGAGAACAGACAGAACAAAGATCCGACGCACACGGGGGGGTCGGTGCCACACGACATCGTCCGACACAAGAATGCGGTCGAGCACCCGGATCTGGAGGACGATGAGGTCGTAGCTCTGACGTATAATCAGACGCACGTGCGGAAGAAGGACAAGGACGAGGCGCACCGGGCGGGCGACTATATTTCAGATATTGCCCGGCGGATCGATGTGAGTCAATTTGTTTAAGTTGTTAATTTTTTGTCTTTCTATCCTCAATGTCTGTTGCGTTAATTAATGCCCTAACATATCTTTAAATCACTATTTTTGCAGGCCTCGTATGAACAGCTTAGGGGGTCCGAGGAGCAGTCCGGACAGCCATCAGCGTCCACTAGTACGGGTGCGAGTACTGGGGCGTTGAAGCGATGGCTGGATACGCCGGAGGTCGTCAATCGGCCGAAAGGCCGCATACGCGGCCTGCCTAGCACGACTGCTCGTGCCGTGATAGGAGCGTCCTCACCCCCCACTGCCCCTCCACAGACACCGGCTCCTCGGCATCCGTTGGACGACGAGGAGATCCAGCGCATTGCTACGGTGGTGTTGAGGATGATCAGGGAGCAGGATCAGTAGGGTACCACAGTTGGACATGCCGAGCCGGCCCCGAATCAGCAGGATCCAGATCCGGGACTCGACAACCCCTGATGAGCCTCTTCTCGTGCCCGGTCCCAGCTTCCCCCCAGCTCCCGCACCAGGCTTGTACTCTTCTCCCCTCCCCTAACCAGCTGTATCCGGTTCCCAGCTTGTACATAATGAGTCTTTTTATGATTAAGTTTACATATTTCTTTGTGTATTGATTATTGCGTGTTGTTGTTGAGGATTGATTATTGCGCGTTGTTGTTGAGGGTTGATTTTTTTATTACAGGTTTGGGCATTAGAAAAATAAAAAAAATTATTTTAAAAATTTTTTGACTTTTGGCGACGGATTATATCCGTTGCTAAAAGTTTTTATTACTATCCGTGTTTAGCGACGGAATATTCCGTCGCTAAATAAGACATTTCACGACGGAATATTCCGTCGCTAAAATATTTATTCCGTCGCTAATTTAACAAAAAATAATTAAATTAAAATACTTAAAATATAATTAGAGACGGATATTCCGTCGCTAATTAATAAATAAATCCGTCGCAAAAACTTAAATATTACACGACGGATTTAAAAATTCCGTCGCCAAACTATTAGTGACGGGCTTTTATACGAGGGACTTTTAGCGACGGTAAATCCGTCGCTAAAACATTTAGCGACGGATTTTAGGCTTTTAGCAACGGATTTTCCCGTCGCTAAAAGCCTTTTTTCTTATAGTGTAAGCGATACTACACCACCTAAAATTAGCACCAATTAAGCATCCTAGTAGGGTGAAATTGATAGAAGTGCAACGATAGTGCATAGAGTTTGGCTTTATACAATATGATTAGAATCACATCAAACCCACTTACCTTGGCACACAATCACCCTAACAAAAAAAAGCTGGTGGCTTTACTCTTCGTGACTTTCTAAGAACAAGGCTAAATTTAGCTTTGGAGACTTTGGACTGAACCCGACACCCCGTGGAGAAAAGTTATTAATAAAAAAAACTACATTCATATCCCATTTTAGGAAGCAAAACGGGCCATTAAATCCTCACCCAATTGGAAAGTATCATTAAAGCCTCGGGACATGCTTTTTACTTTCATGTGGTTGAATGTTGAACATGGGGAGAAGTGCGCCTTTGTTATGACCAATGGCTCATGTGAAATACATCGTAGTTGTGTTAGTGGACCCTTGGAAATACTCTCTGATGGCATAAAAATGGCCAATACAATCCGCTAGGGATCTTAGGACCTCTTTCAATTATTAAATATTATC
>JAVXUP010003829.1:0-51536 GCA_033070095.1 Escallonia herrerae | reverse complement strand
TTGAGTGATGTTGCGTATAGAAAGATCATTTTTGGATGATTTAAGTGTAACGGGAGGTATTTTGGTAATTTGACCTAAGAAAAATATTTTTACGTAAATTGACATACAATAAGGTTATTTGGGTGATTCTACTTACGGGAAGACCATTTTGGTGAATTAAGTCTGATAGAGGCATTTTGATAATTTTACACCCCAGGGGTGTTTCGGTAATTTTACATACCTGGTGAGGGGGGTTCATTTTGAGAGTATGTGTGAGTCTGTATTAAGTTATAATTTTATATTGTAGGTTGTATTCTAATGATTCGATTCTTCCGTTTAGGTTAAAGTTAAAGACTTCTGGTTAGGATAATTTAGTTGCGGATCCAGGTAAGGGATTATATCTGAACCCTAGGTAAGGACTATCGTCAAAACCCTTATTTCGATAACTCGTACTCGTAAGTACTCCTTTGATATACTTACGGCTAATGCCGAACTCTGAGTTATATATTGATATCAGCATGTTCTTGTCCAGAAAACTCCAATATTGAACCTGAATCGATTATTTAGAAATCTTTTGATGCTCGCCTGTTATTGTGTGCTGAGCAGATTTGACAATTGTCTGTATCCGTTCTTCCAGATTATTGTGCTTAAAACTCGATAATTATTCGTAATCGTTTTTGTTGTTTATCTGTGATTTTTCTTCTGAAAATTTCTGATTTCTTCTGAAAATTCCGAATATTGACTTGTGTCAGTATGATTATTGTTATTGGAATCTGAATTGATTTCGGTGATTGAGCTTATGTTAATGCTCATTGATATTGTTGATTTTTCTGTGTTGACCTGGGCTATCTGTTTTGTTCTGAGGCGGGCGTTATAAGGTTGGTCTGAATCCTGCATGGAATGCAGGCCAGTACCTAACTAGACTAGTAATTATTCTGGTACATAATGCATGTGTACACTTCTGTGCTTTGCCGGAATGGCATTGCAATCACCCATGATCAACGTTGATTTTTAATTTTCTCTGCTCTGTATATTGCCGTGACTATTCCGGAAATGTCTAAAAAGTATTATCTGAAATGATCTGTGCTTCTGTTGAAATTCTTTGGAAAAACCTTTAGTGTATTTTGGAAAGAACTGTCTCAGATGATCTGTGTACGTTTTGAAATCTTTTGAAAAACCATCATTGTATCTTGGAATTGACGACTTTAAAAAGGATCTTTTGTTGATTGTTTTGGGACCCGTTGTGATTGTATTTGGCGATTTTGGTATCTTATTATGATGAATTTTGATGTAGTTTGGAAATCATTGAGTTGGGACCATTTGGATTATTCTGGAAATCTCCGTCAGTTGGATTCTTGGAATCGTCTTGTAATTCTTTTGTTGGTCCTTGAGGGGTCTTACTGAGCTCTCAAAAGCTCACCCTTCATTTGATTCCTTTCTACAGGTTTTGATCATCAGTAGATTGCTCGGGAATGGGGTTTAGAGTCTGAGTGAGATTCCGATGAGCCCATCACCATTGTATAGTAAGACTTTTGGGCGGGTCGGTACTGATAATTTGTTCTTAGGAAATTTGAATTGCGAAGAACCTAAGCTGTAATAGTTTAAGCTAAGCATTATGATCCAGTATTTTGAGAAATTTGAGTTGCTGCTGAATTAGATGATTTGGAATGTGTGTTAGTGAACAGGTTTGACAGGTTTGATGTGATCTAGTAGGTTAACGACCCGAGAGTTCGGGGCGACGGAGCTCCAGATTTTTGGAGGCGTTACACCCTCAAAAATTTTGAAAACTTGAAACTAGAAAAATATAAACATGGTAGATAGGCTGGGGCTTTAGCTTTTTTTTTTCTTTAAGCTCACAAGTTAGTGAAATTAAATTGAACTTGCTTCGACTTTGGAAATTAAAAACTTTAAACACAGAGGATTGGCTTGGTGGTCAAGAAAGTTTAACCTCTTCTTTGAATTCCTAAATTTAAACACTGGCCAGCACCCACAGGAATACTATTTCCAACACCTGGAAGAAAAAAAAAACTTCTTTGAATGCACTAGGCCGATTAGTAGGGTGTGCCCTTAAGATTGTCCAGGGATGAACTTAGTTTTGCTTGACGCTAGACTAACCCGATGATACCCCCCTTACGTACTGTCCAACCAATTAAAAAAATAAAAATTCTATACAACATGTGGTTTATTTTTATTTTGTTTCACTTATCGACCGTAACTCTATATATTACTTAGTTCTTTTATTGGACTTAATAGAAGATATATTGTCAATACTTGGCCATCTCGGCCTTTGTACATCATCATAGTCTTACACAATATCCCATATTTTTACATGTTGTAGTTTGCAATTCATAGCCATAGACATGAATATAAACATAAGGAGCAACTTTAAATTCTCTGTATAGCCTTCTTGAGATCTATCTGCTAGTGTGTTTGATGGGAACCGGTTTATAGATTTTTGTCTTTAAATCACACGTAAATTTTTCTAAAAATTTGGCTTATGCTAGTTTCATTTCTTGCTCGACGAATCCATTAATACGGATAGATACGCACTAACTTTTTTCTCCCTACAGCTTTTTTATTACAAAAAGTACATTCATGTCCCACACCAGATAAAACTTCGCAAACACCTTCATGACCCACACCAAACAAAGATTGAAGCCACACAAACTAAGGGTACAGGAATATCACATCCACCACTTGCTCCCTATTATCCATCCAGATTCTCCAAGTGTTACCTCAGTCCTTCCAGACTTGCCATTAAAGTAAAAAAAAAAGTGCTTCTAGGCTTTGATTGCAGCCCAAAGTTATCATACTGACTCAATAGACTATAAATACCAAAACAAAAAAAAAAACCAAAATCCAAAATTACTTGGACTTATAGTTTCACAGGCTTGGAAGTTTAGAAAGAAGGTTAAGGCCCAGCCCATTCACCATGTTTATTTCCTCAAGTTTTGGGTTTTCATAATATAGGGCGTATGGGCCTAGCCAGCCCCACTTCAATCTTTTTTAAATTTTCTCACTAGTAATTTAGAATAATTTTAATCGGTAAAAAGGAGTTCTTTTACGTAGCTTGTCGACACCACTCCTTGCGCAAAGCTTACTAGCTTAGCCCTCTACATAACTTTGGGAAGCAAAACCATTTGAATAAAAAATTCAGCCGGATTGAATCATGTGTTTCATTTATGATTAAATTTGATTTTTATTATTACATTCTGGTTGTATTCATCTTTTCTTATTTCACTGAAACTAAAGAAACACCATCATAGAAAAAAAATGCCAAGCGGCTAGAGTTGACAATAAGCATGATATGCATGTCTTCTCGACAACAGTTCGATACCATAATCGTATCAGTTTTGTCATCGTAACGATTGCACAATCCGAATATCTATGCTATGATTTAGAATGTTGTCAAATATTGATACTTCGTCTTATTTTTTTCGCAAATTCTCAATAATTCTGAAAAATATGTGTACAATTAACTAATTGTGGTCACTATATATGTACTTTAACAATGCGCTTTTGTTACCCCATGATCCAACATCCTTAATCCGCCGCTTGTAAATGTTGTCCAACCATCTATTGGGCACTGTTTGAAAACTATTTAGTTTTTAGTTTTTTCTCCATTTTTGTAAACTAGAGAAGAAAAAAAACGTGTTTGACACAGTTTTTATTTTTTTTTCTTCAGTTCTGAAAATCAATTTTTAGAACATGACTGTTTTTGAAAACTCTCATTTTGAAGAATTGGGTTTCCAGTTTTGGTTTTATTTTGAGACCACCTCCCCCTACCATGACAGCCACCGGCCGCCCCGCAGCCACTGCCACGTACTTCCACCGCCACCGTCACCACAACCAAAGAAAAAAATAAAAATAACAATTGGGTAATCAAACACCCAAAAATAAAAATAGGATAATCAAACACTCATTTGTTTTTGTAAAAAAAGAAAAACTAAACTGATTTTAATTTTTGTTTTTTTATAATAGAAAATCAAAACAGTAAGTGATTTCAAACGCTACCTAAATAAGGGAGATTGTTGCGCCCTAAATGTAGTAGCATGGAAGCAGGCAGCTAAAGTAGTATGAAGTGATTTAGGTGCTTATAAATCACGTTAATGTCCCACACTGCATAGAGTGGTAGAAGTTTAAGACTTCATTATTCATGTCAAAGATCCTAAGAGTTGCTACTTGGCTAACCCTTTTCAAGAGACGATTTTATACTGCATAGCTCTCTATCTTAAGAGTTTTATTTGGATGAAGAACTTTAAATACCAAGAAGTTTGGGATACCTTCATATTAAGATTCTTGTATCTTAAACAATCAAAATTTACAAAGTTATAAGATAAACAAATTACAAATGGATGCGTGAAACACAAGATGGATTGAATCGTGGAAAGGTAGACTCCAGTGAATTTGACAGAAAATTAGTTTAGAGTTATTATTTTAACCAAGAATTTCGGCCCTCCAAATCCCTCTTTCACATCCTTCTAGAATTTCACTTATCAAATAGTGAATTTCATTCAAGTTACTTTCAAATTTTCATCCAAAGTGAAATCTCCACTTGAAATACATTAACCAGACACATTCTGAGTGTGTTTGGATGGAGTATTTCACTTTGGATTTAAAAGTTCTGATTCATTCTAAATCCCCTAATTTCGAAATCCCTGGATGTAGAAGTTCTAGATCATTCTTTGGGATACACTCTTATGTTATGGGCATTTTTCTCAGTGTGTTTCTTCTTTGCACCGTTAACATAAAGTAAGATGAAAGATGTTAATTCTAACCCCTTATATATGTTATGTTACATCACCTTAATTATTAAAAAGATTATAATTGTTACAAACATGTATTTTTAGCAAAAAAAAAAGGGATGAAAAATTTATCAAAGGGTGAAAATAACACTTTCAAATATGAAACACAAGTTTATACTACATCTCCTGGAAGCTACATATAAAAACGGGGAAAAAAATCAACTTAACTTGGTTTGCATAAACTAACATAAACAACGTAATAAAGGATATTATAATACAGTAAGAGCAAACAAATGCAGACAAGGCCTCATTTTTGTAAACTAATTCTGGAAAAAGATAGAAAAATTGAAGTGGTGGAGATTAAAATTACAGTTACAAATAAGAGAAAATTTTGGGAGCCCACAGCCCATAAAACAAGGAATACTAGAATCACTTCCCGTTTTGATTTCCCAGTTTCTAAAAAAATCAACACCACTTTAGTTTTTATTTTCTACAAAAAAATAAACGGGTGTTTGATTACCCAATTTTTATTTTAAGTTTTTTCTTTAGTGGAGATGAGGATGGCGGTAGCAGTGGCCGGCTGGTGGCGGGGTTGCTGACGGGTAGCAAGTGGTGGTGGCCGGCGGACAGTGACGGTTGGGTTTTGGGGGGGGGGGGGGGGTTGTTTCAAAACAAAAATCAAAACTGGAAACCAGGAGCTCTGTTTGAAAACGTTTTCGTTTTCAGTGTTTTCTCTAGTTTTGTAAACTAGAAGAAAAGAAATGCATTTGGTTCAGTTTTTTTTTTCCCCAGTTTTTAAAACAGAGCGGTTTTTGAAAACTCCCATTTAGGAGTTTTGGATTTTCAGTTTTGATTTTTATTTTGAGACCACCACCACCACCCTGATCCCACCGCCCGCCCACCACTTGCCGCCGGCCACCTGCATCCACTGTTGGAGGGCCACAGCCTGCCAACGCCACCGCAAACCACCACCAATGAAAAAACTCAAAATAAAAACTGGATAATCAAACAGCCATTTGTTTTTGTAAGAAATAAAAACTAAACTCGTTTTTGTTTTTGTTTTTTTGGAAACAGAAAATCAAAACTGAAAGTGATTTCAAACGTTACCTTCAAAAGGAGAGTTTTCAAAAACAACTGTCTTAAAAACTAATTTTCAAAACTGAAGCAAAAAAAAAAGTGTCAAACGAG
Organism: Escallonia herrerae; assembly: GCA_033070095.1. Lineage (NCBI taxonomy): Eukaryota > Viridiplantae > Streptophyta > Magnoliopsida > Escalloniales > Escalloniaceae > Escallonia > Escallonia herrerae. The sequence goes on along the minus strand of JAVXUP010003829.1, from coordinate 45,624 downwards.
TTTTTTTCTACAGTTTACAAAACTATAAAAAAGTAAAATAAAATAAGAAACAGAATAGATTTCAAATGCTAACTTTATTTGAAGCCTCGGCAAAAAACTAGTTGGACTAGTTTCTTGCAGACAAAATTCTATCTCCTCTATTAAATAGGATGTCGTGATTATTGAGTGAGTGAAACACGTAGAGCCTGGTGTATCATCTTGTAAACTTGTTTTGTATATCAGAATTTTGTTCTTATCGTTAAATCAATTAGTTGGCAACACAGAGATGCATGCACCAACGTATTCTTCATTTCGTGTCTCGCTTGGCACCTTATCTGCATGTTATTGAACACTCGATGGCCCTTTCTTTACTTCAAGAGTCAAATGGGAATGGGAAGACAACGGAAATTCTATAAAATGGGATAAGTTGTGCTTGCTGCTGACAAAGGCTAATACTTTGTTGATAGCAGTTCGCGACTATCTAGAGAGATGAAGAGTCTACTTCAGTCCATTCACTGAATGCCCTGAATGAGTTGGATATGCCAGCTCTTATTGATGTCCCTTCACTAGACTGATGGATATGGTTTTGAACCAGATGGATAAAGGACTATGGTATTCTAGATTCTATCTCCTCGAAGAGCCCTCGATTGAAGTGCACCACTAGATTCCTTCGGTGTAATTTGGATTGGTAGTCCCTGATTGAAGACTGGCAATGGCTCTCGGCTGAAAGAATCATCTTTGCAAGAGAGCTTCCATGTGAATCTGGTCACCAAGTAGTGCACCATAGCCAGTGTCTCTATTTTTACAAATTCGTAACCGGGACATATCCTCGGGCCACCTCCAAATGCCACAAAGCTGTAAGGAGGGGCTGGTACTTGTTGCTCAAAGCGCTTAGGGTCGAACTTGGATGGATTTGGGAAGATGGTTTCGTCCATTTGTGTCATGCTAAATGCCCAAACTACCTGCACATCAGAGAGTTCATGTAAGTACCTTTTTGTATCTTCCTTTTTTTCCCCTTCTGTTCCTTCATTTTGCCATGCAGTACGAAAAATCTGACTTTAACTAGTACAAAAATGCGTGTTGTGGAGGTTTATATACTCTCTTACTTGCCATCCTTTTGGAATTATGTATCCTCCATACTCAATATCAGTTAGGGCCCTTCTGAAGGAACAAAACACAGGAGGGGTCATTCTTAGAGTCTCCGAAGCTACTCTCCATGTGTGCTTCATCTTGATAAGGTCATCCCATGTGAGAGGCTCCCCAGCAGCCTTGCTCCCAGCAATTTCCTCTTGTTCTGCAATCTCAATCCACTTGAGCAGTCAATCCTTTTTTCCCAATATAATTTGCAGGTATTCAACAAAGGGGTGGGTGTGAGGGGTGGAACTTTACCTTGTGAAACGGCCTCATAAACAGATGGGTCGTTAGCAAAAAGCCTGACCATGACAGTAAGGAGGATGGAGGTTGTATCATGTCCTGCAATCATGACAATTTTGGCATTGTCCAGAATCTCCTCATCGGAGAGTACACTCGAATTGTCTTCATCGCGCATGCTTAGCAAGCAAGTAATGAGATCTTGATGAGGGGAAGCGCCTTGTTGTTCAAACGCGGCCCTTTTCTCACGTATAAGATCCATAACTATAGCTTTGATTTTTGCATTCGCCTGAAGACTGCGGTTGAATTGTGTGAAAGGCAAATTCACTGGTATCGCTAATACTCCTGCAATCAATTCTTGAAAGAGCCCTACAAGAAGATCTCTTCTTTCTCCTCGTTCTATCCCAAATATCAGTGAGCAAATAATGTTGAAGGTTAGCGTTTTCATTAACGGCCCCACCTATGTCATAGCCATAAACTCTCGGCTTGTCAATGAGAAGAAGATTCACACACAAACTTGGCAAGAAAATTTTAACAATTTGCTTCGTTTTCTCAACTGCAAATGGGTGTTTTGACCAAACAGAAACTTTCACATCTATAATTGCATGAATTCGGAACGTTTAAATGACAAGAATGTGTATTACGTTGGCAATACAACATGGTATCAAATCTCTGATTTCTCGATGTCTTGGATTAGATTCTTCCCACTTTTGGTGGTCGTGCATATCGATTTTTTTCTTTCATGTACAATTAATGGCTTGCACCTGAGGTTAGTATTAAGTATGATAATATTGTTGAGACCGTCGTCTAACAACTTATGGTAATGCATGAAACATCATGATTGGTATAGAAACATGTTTTTATGCATACATAATGTTGCCTTATATAGTTTGATCTGGGTTAGTTCATGCGAACATTGGGTGGACTATGTGAGGGTGTCGCCTTGAAATTGATTTTGTGCAACATAGAGCTGTGACATACCTTGACCTCCTGTTTGCCATGCCAATGCATATCAAGGTGGTGCCTAATTTCCTCATCTAACTTCCCAACATACTGCTTCAACACTTCAGGCTTCAAAAATGATACGAGTGCAGCTCTTATCCGCTTGTGATCTTCGCCACTCAACTCTATGATACTTCTCTCACCCATGAGCCTGCTGATTGATTTTGGTTGGTTGTTTGCAAGCTTGTTGCCGTCGCAGGTGTAAATAAACTTATTCGCAGCCTGTCCGTGGAGAAAAATCGATGGCGTACCAAACAGGCTGAGCTTTGAAATCGGGCCGTACTTCCTTATTCGATCTTGGAACCATTCGTCTCCCGTGTTGGCTTTCATGGCTTTTAAAAGGCTAAGACTCTGGCCTATTACGGGTAACCCCATAGAACCTGGTGGCAACCTCTTCGTAGCTAGCCTAGCTCGAAGAAGGAATACAGGAAGAAGCAGCAGCAGCACCAGAAAAGTCCAATACATTACAAACTCCATCGCTGGAGACAGGGAGAGAGAGAAGGAGATTTGTTTGAAGAGAAATGGAAGTTAGACAAGCTGGTGAGCTCTTCTTATAGAAGGGCTTCAGATTGGTGAGTTTTTAACTATTTCTTGCTGTCCTTGTGGTCACATTGGCATCCGTACTTCTGTTTCTTTCTTTAAGTTTATGATGCTGACATATGTTCTTTCTCTATTTCTGCTAGCTAAATAAGAAGTGCATATCCTCTGTGTGCTCACAGAAAGCAGTGAGATATTCTTGGTATTGAGCTTTAGCAGTTAGCATTGAGGTTTCAGATCTATCGGAAATGTCCACATTGAATTGTACCATGATGGAAATTTCAGTATCATTTTTTCCTATTAAAAAGGAGTTTTTTCTCTAATTAATACTGTTTTAAAACTTAATTACCAATATACTCCATTTTGAAACTTATTTACTCGCATACTACACTTTTGAAAATTACTGTTTAAATTACGATTTTAAAGTAGAACAAACAGTGATTTCTACTTTATTTCTACTTCAAGGTAGAAATGAAACAGTGATTTCTAACTTAAAATCGTGATTTCAAACAACGATTTTAAAAAATGTGGTATGCGGGTAAATAAGTTTAAAAAATGAGTAAATTGATAATTAAGTTTTAAACATGTATTAATTAGAGAAAAAAACTAATTAAAAAGTCAGCATCACTTTATCAATGTATTATTACCTATATATCTGACAAAATGTTTATTACGTAATTGATATCGGGACTGAACAACATATCACTTAGTAGCAGTACTAGTCAAATAAAACTAGGGCCAAAACATTAACATACTTGCATACTTGCACTCAGAACATGCAATTGGGAACAGTTTTCTTGACCTTAGGAATCACGCGTTGGAAATATGTGTTGGAAAAAACGTAACCTGCATTGAAGTGAAAAATGGTTCATGTTCACAGCCTTGGTTCATTATTTTGACCAAGTCTGCCGGTGTCCGCATCATCCTGGTACAACTTTGAGACTTTTCCATGCCGTCATTCGACAATTAGTTTTCTTGACCTTAGGAATCACATGTTGGAAATATGTGTTGAAAAAAACGTAACCTGCATTAAAGTGAAAAATAGATTTGGATCCCCTGCTGTAACTCATGGTTACAGCAGGGTGCTGTAGAAATGGGTACAGCACCCTGCTGTGACCATGAATTACAGTAGGGGATCCAAATCTAGTTCAAGGGGATCCGTGGAAAATGGTTCATGTTCACAGCCTTGGTCATTGTTTTGACCAAGTCTGCCGGTGTCTGCATCATCCTGGTACAACTTTGTGACTTTTCTATGCTTTCATGCTACTATTAGTTTTGATTTGTGCGTTATATACGAGAACAACAATTATAAAATATTTATTAAAAGATTGCGTATTTTTATGTGTAATAATAGTTATAAAATTGATAGTGATAATAAGATAATTAAAATTTTATTTTTACTTTTTTAAAGGAGTTCTCTAACCAATTTTTATCGCTAGAAATGAATATGAGTAATAATTGTTCAGTTTTAGTGACAAATAAAGATAAAAAATAATGTACGAAATAATAGAAAGTCTCTCATAACTAACAACAATTACAGTGATAATACTAACAATAATAGCCTGGTTTTGGTGTTGAAGTTCCATTGCATTATCAGGCACCAAAAGAGAATGGGGATAGGGACAGTTTGATCACTGGATATGCACAAATTTCTCACCCAAGTTTACAACACAGTTGATGATTACCTCAAGTTCACAGACGCGTCAATTGCAACATGCTCCTTTAACAATGAAAGGTATGCATCAAGTCATAACTCAAAACATAATTATGACGTTTGACATCACTATGCATCTTGTTATGATGCCAAACCTTTCTATGGACAACTCAAATGTAGGGATTAGTGGGACGTCAGAGTGTGAATTTTGCACATGTAATATTTTGCATGACAAACTTGTTTGCAACTCTGTGAAGTAAACAGGCTATTAATCGTATTTTTCTTTCTGTTGCCTGTTGCACTTAGTATCCATAGAGATGCAACGTGTTTGCCATTTTCGGTAGTTTTAATTTATAATCCCAGCACGACAGTGAATTAGCAAGTATCATTTAGGCGAAAGAGGAGCATAAAATGCAAGGGTTGAGGTTACACCCGACGTTTGGAACAGAATGTATGTATTTATGGTGATGTAAGTAGCATTACAAATTATACGGTATATCTAACAATTCCTTACTATTTCCTGACCTTAAAATTTTTTGGTTAGAAGGGAAAGAACGAAGGGAGGGAAGAAAGGGTCAGGAGAAAGAAAAGAGTCTGCAAAAGGGGGGAAAAGAAGAAGAAGAAGAAGAAGAAAAACTCTAAAGAGAAAGAAGGGTTTTATTCAAGAAAGGGAGAATAGTTTGGGGATGAAAAAGTCAAAAAATAAGGTGTTAGGAAATCTCCAAACGGAGTCAGGGTCCCCGTCAAATTTGTGTAGTTCCGTGAAATGAGGGTACAAACCTCAAGGAGTGGAGTGTAATTAAAAAAATAAGAGTGACCGTGTATAGTTTAAGACAAACTTCAGAAGTACCGTGTATAATTTACCCAAAAATATTCTAAGTTCTTTTATACTTATCAAAGCCTCTGTAACTTATTGCTCATAATATTCACTTAATTTTGATTTACTTTATACCTGAAAATTTTGATCATATTATTTCATCTATATGATGTATTGCTTTAGACAATTGTGTTAAGCACACGCACAGATAAAAATAGCTTATTTTTTTAACCTGAAGACGTTATTATTTAACAAACAACTCATTCTTACATAAGAATTTGCCAATGAGATCGTTGAAAAGAAGAGATAATGTTAGAGGAGATAATTCAATTGAATAAGCTATTTATTTTATTTAAAAATTAACATAATTCAAACTCTATAGCACAAACAGTTTATCCTAAAATGCTTTTAGTAAAAAAATATATTTATGTTTTGTTAGTTAACCAATGAATGAATATTGTAGATGTACCATATATATTATTGATAAAAAAGTTGAGACGGTACGTACCGTCTTATGAAAAAAAAAAAGGTATGCACTCCGGTAATACGGTACGGTATTCATAACTATGATCATGTCAAAAGAGTACATTGCAGCATTGAGAACTCTCAGATACATAATCGACACTCGAAAACCACAATAACGAGTTACGAAATCCGTCGACTTTCTAGAAGGGAATTCAAGATTTTGCTTGCCGCAAGACAAAGATGACAAGCCGTAGCTCTATTAACATCCCGAAGCCAGTAACGTGGCAATGTCATCGCTCAGAACAAAACAAGAACGAAAGCCTCTAGTCTTATGAGAAAAGAGAAATACAGTCGACTGAGGGAGAAAGGAAAAGTAAAAGTCGTCCCTAAGCTATGAGAGTAGTCACGCATCATCCTCCCGCTGCCAACATGAACTTACGACCAACCAAAAATATAGTCAAGAACGTATACAAATGCCAGTGACAACGGGTAGAGCAGGAAAGCCACTAGAGATGTCCAAAGAGGAAAGGTGGTGCGGAAGCTGGCAAAAGCAGACATCAGAAAGCACACAATAACAATAACCAGTACTTCTGATGAGAAGTCCCATGTCAGTCCCCTGATGTACACAATGGCTAAGAAGACCGTTAGGCAAAGGACGTTATTCATGGTTACTGCTCCATATAACTGCAACAGCAACAATATTGTATGTCATTCATATTACGAGATATGTTCATGTTCACAGCCTGGTTCATTGTTTTGACCAAGTCTGCCAGGGTCCGCATCATCCTGGTACAACTTTGTGACTTTTCCATGCTTTCATTCGACAATTAGTTTTCTTGACATTAGGAATCACGTGTTGGAAATATGTGTCGGAAAAAACATAACCTGCATTAAAGTGAAAATTGAATTTGGATCCCCTGCTGTAACTCATGGTTACAGCAGGGTGCTCTAGAAATGGGTACAACACCCTGGTGTAACCATGAGTTACAGCAGATGATTCAAATCCTTGAAAAATGGTTCATGTTCACTGCCTGGGTCATTGTTTTGACCAAGTCTGCCGGTGTCTGCATCATCCTAGTACAACTTATCCTTTAATATGACTATTAGTTTTGATTTGTGCGTTACACACGAGAACAACAACTATCATAATATTTATTAAAAGATTACGTATTTTTATGTGTAATAATAATTATAAAATTGATAGTGATAATAAGATAATTAAAAATTTATTTTTACTTTTTTAAAAGAGTTCTCTTACCAATTTTTATCGCTAGAAATGAATATGAGTAATAATTGTTCATTTTTAGTGACAAATAAAGATGAAAAATAATGTACAAAATAATAGAAATAGTCTCTCCTAACTAATAGCAATTGTAGTGATAATATTAACAATAATAGCCCATGTCTCTTGTTGTCTCTGTGTACTCACATGTTGAGATTTTGAGCATTTAGCAATTAGCATTGAGGGTTTCGATCAAATCTATTCAAAAAGTCCTCCTTGAATGATACCGTGATGGAGAGTTCCATGTGCCGAAAGCATGCAATTTGTACAAGTTTTCTCGACTTAGGAAGCACGAGTTCTCTTGTGGAAAAAAAATTTGTTGACTGAAAAATGGGTCAGGTTCACAAGCTGCTTCCCATTGTGGAGAAGCTGGTTGGACTTGTTGACTTTCCTGTGCTTTCATTCCACTATTTTAGAAGTTGAAGACAAAGATATTGGTCAAGACTTAAGTGGTCGAGGACAATCGGACATCTATATTTTCCATGATAAGACATGAAAAGATTTTTTTATAACGTCGTCGTCAGTCTATAAATTTGAAAGACTTGAAAAGATTTTTTAATCGTTACTCGACAAAATATTTGTCCAAATACGATTTGAATGAGTCATACTAATGACTGAAGACCCGTCAGTTAATATGAATCATCTAAATACAAAATTTAATGTAGACTTGTTTACGTTGAAAGCACGCAATTTGTATAAGTTTTCTCGACTTAGGAAGCACGAGTTGTCTTGTGGAAAAAAAATTTGTTGACTGAAAAATGGGTCATGTTCACAAGCTGCTTCCCACTGTGGAGAAGCTGGTACGACTTGTTGACTTTTCTGTGCTTTCCTTCCACTATTCTAGAAGTTGAAGACAAGTTTATTAAGCATTTAGGGGCCACAAGATTAAAGCTGGGTGAATTGTTAAAGCTGTCCTTTTTTTTCTTTTTTTACAATGGTAATTTCATTACACACTTGATAAAAGTTGTCCCGAATATTAAGAAAATCAAAAGTTAGACATAACATACTCAAATTTAGTTCCTTTTCTTTGTCGTCTCAGAGTTGTGCCTGCATGATTGATCATTTAACATGTAGATTTTGGTGAATTAAGTCTTGCTTTATTTGAAACTGGTAGTGAAGAAATGTTAAGTTTGGAAGGATTGAGGTGCGCAACACTTGGAGAATCTGGATAGATAATGGGTGCCAAGTGGAGGATGCGATATTTCTGTACGCTTAGTTTGTGTGACTTCAATTTTCAACACTAGAAAAAGTTTCAAATATATTAAGAAGTAGTTAATATTAGGTGAATATGACAACGTCATCTTCATTATCAGTAAGGGTTAAGCAACAATGTTTTCCTCAAAAGAAATCATAGGCTCTCAAGTCTAGTTAAGATTCCTCTTCAATTTCATCTTCTTCATCTATAAGGTACATTGAAGGAGTAAATTTCCTTAAAATAGAGTAATAATTAGGGACGGGATGCTAGCATAATGAACAATAATAAGAGAACGATTGATTAGAAACTTGGAGTTGTAGGTATTTTTATGGTTTAAATATTGATTTATCATGTTATGTAACAAAGAATAAAAAATAATAAACGCCTGAGACGATTCCACGATGGAAAAAATCAAATGTTAGGATTTTTGAGCTTTTCTTTTTTGCGTCTCCACCACCTCCTTGTGCCTGGTCGCCTAGGTGCGCAAGGCGCGCGCCTTTTCGAAGGGCTGCGCTTAGCCCTAGGCAAAGAGCAGGGAGTGCGCCTTGGCTTGGGCGCGCCTTTGATAACACTGATCACTCTCCAGAAAAGTTTTAGGAACAAAAAGTTAGTACATACTTGCTTTCATGTTAATGAACCCGTCAACATAAATCAAATTAGCTGAAGCGAAATCTCTTGCAAAAATTTGTTGGTGATGCAAGGTCAAAAGTCTCTATGGGTCGATTTTGATCAAACACACTACTAGATGTATCTCAAGAAGGTTCAGCTGATTCCATACAAAGGAATTTGAAGTTGCACCCTAGGTTTAAATCTATGCGGAGTATCAAATATTTAAGAAAGGATGCTCGTGAAACATAAAATGAATCATTTAGTTATTCATCCGCACAACCAGATAAAGAATTCTTTGGGGTGCTGAAACATGAAATTTGGCGCGAAATAGGTTTGACAATATTAGGAGTGCTACATCTTTGCCTGACTTATCATCGTTAGTAATTCGATCATAGAATGAGACATACATCCTTAAGCACTATCAAGGATGTAACTCAGAAATTGAAGCCTCATTATTCGAGAAATGAGCATATTTACTTGTTGATTGATTGGAGTCATTAGCCCCCAGTTGTATTTTCAAAGTGGAAATTCTGGATTGATGCTACTTTGCATAAAAAAAATGAAGGACCTGAAGGCACTAGAAAGGTGGTTGAAAAGCTATTGAGCATGAGAACGACTGAAACAATAGTCGGTCTAGCAGCTACATTTTCTTGAACGCATAGCAGCCCAATATGGATGCATCTTACGATGTTGCGTATTGAACTTGATTGAGCTCTCAATGCTGGATCGATTAGACATGAACCCACTCCTTCGCGCCAGTGTTTCCAAGCCTAAGAGTATTCAACACGTGCAACCACAACGATAAGCATTCGCTATGTTATATATAGCCAGTATGGCTACATATTGGATAATCCTACTTACATAGATTAGAAAGTCCTCTGCATTCTCCCCGCTGCGAAAACAAATGTTCTTCTGACCACTTACAGTTTCAAGGACTAGCACGCCAAAGCTGAATACGTCTGACTTGACTGAGATCTGTCCATGCGTTGCATACTCTGGGGCCATATACCCACTGCAATAATAAATGTTCGTTTTACTACACAGATTCAAGATTACATCTCAAACATTCCTCTTGAGAATAAGAGTTTGAACCGTACTATTTGTGCTGCTTTGCTGATAAAGAAAACATAAATGCACTTCAAGGTGGTACTAGCTAGTTTAGCAAACATATATATTTACTAGGTTCCGACAATTCTGCTTGTGTCGCCCTGGTTTCCATCTAACTTGAACAGTCTTGCCATGCCAAAATCTACAATTTTGGGGTTCTTCTCTTCATCTAATAAAACATTGCTAGCTTTGAGATCACGATGAATGATTCGAAGTCGAGAATCTTCATGAATGAAGGTAAAGAAGTCCCCGAGCAACACCTCCGATAATTTTGTACCGCCTATCCCAGTCCAAAAGTCCACGTTTTACCGGATCTACACGCATGACCAAACATAAAGCTTTGTCAATGTCTCCACAAAATAGCTTACTTTGAAGAAACGCGGGCTAGCCCCAAGAAAAGTACAAAGAGCGACATAATTCATAGAATGATACAGGATCAAGAGAACTTTATACCATACCAAATAAGAATTTGTCAAGGCTTGCATTGCGCACAAACTCATAGATAAGAAGTCTTTATGTCTTTTCCAAACAAAAACCAATGAGCCTAACCGAATTTCTGTACTGAAGTTTTGCCACTAACAAGACCGCATTTTTTAACTCCGGTTCACCTTGTCCTGAATCCTTTGACAATCTCTTCACTGCTATTTCTTTCCCATTTTGAACCTTGCCCTGAAGATCAAGCAGAACCAATGTTATGTGAAAACATGTACTTTAAACTACCTTCACAAAATTTGTAAAAATGAATTCCAATGAAGTTGTAGAAACACATTTATGAATATTGCTTGGTACCTTGTAAACAGCAGCAAATCCACCATGTCCAAGTTATTAGCATCAGAAAAATTATACGTCGCCGCTCTTACAGTGTCAAAGTCAATATACAAGGACTCTACGCTGCTAATTTCATCAACATCTTGTTGTATGTGGAGCCTGATTTCAATCCAGAGACATTGTTACAATGGTGGCAGTGATCTTAAAACTAGTTTTGTGTGGGTGTCCCACATTGGTTATTGAGAGAAGGTCACAACTTAGCCCAAGTATATAAGTGTTTTGTCCCACATTGGTTATTTAGAGAAAGATCACCTCTTAGCTCTAAATAAATATACATGGTCTTGTATTGTTTTGGGGCAAGAGAGATAACCACAACATAAAGTGGGGGTTAAGATTTTGGTTGTAACACTGCTGAATAGTGAAATCGAAATCTGGTCATACTCCGAGGACGTAGCCATATTGGTGAACCTCGTAATTCTTGTGTTGTGCGTTTGGTTTATTCGTGTTTTTTAAATTTCTCGTTTCTTTGTTCTTCAATATATTGCTCCGTAGTTGCTGCGTTTTGTAACAACTGGTATCAGAGCTTGGGTTCGAGTTTTACTCACGTAGGTTCTACGTTTGAGTGGGAGCAATGGCCGAAGAAGGTAAAGGAAAGATCGAGAAGTTTAATGGTATGAATTTTCAGTGGTGGAGGATGCAAGTTGAAGACTACTTGTATCAGAAGGATCTGTATCTACCGCTGGTGGGAGAGAAACCTGAAGCGATGAATGCAAGTGAGTGGGCGATTTTGGACAGAAAGGCGCTGGCTACGGTAAGACTTAGCCTAACCCCACAGGTAGCATTCAATATCTCCAAGGAAAAAACTACTGCTGCTGTAATGAAAGCATTGGAGAAATTGTATGAAAAACCCTCTGCTTCGAATAAGGTATTTCTCATGAAGAAACTGTTTAATATGAGAATGTCTGAAAATGGTTCTGTTGTTGATCATTTAAATGATTTTAACGGGGTTACAAATCAATTGGAATCTGTCGGCATAAATTTTGATGATGAAATTAGGGCTTTGTTATTTCTGTGTTCACTGCCTGATAGTTGGAATAACTTGGTGACGACAGTGAGTAATTCTACTATTTCTGGTACGCTAACACTTAATGATGTTGTGAGTTCTGTGATGAATGATGAAATGCGGAGAAAGACAATTGGTGATGGTATATCATCTAGTACTGCTTTGTCCGTGGAATCCAGAGGTAGACAGAATAACAAGCAGAATAACAGGGGAAGAAGTCCTACAAGAGGAAGATCAAGATCACGAGGCAAGTCGAAGTCCAAAAGGAAAACCATAGTGTGTTGGAATTGTAACAAGGAAGGTCATATGAAGAATGATTGTACGGAACCGAAGAAGAAAAAGGGAGCAGGGGGAAGACAAAGTGATGATGAAGGGGCAAACATGGTAAGTTCAAACGAACGGACATATGACGATTTATGTCTTTCTGCTACAGTGGATGATAATTCCAAAGTGTGGTATGTAGACTCAGGAGCCTCGATTCATTGTACACCTTATAGGGATTGTTTCTGTGATTATGTTCATGGTGATTATGGACATGTGACTGTCGGGAATGGATATCGGTGTAGCATTATCGGAAAGGGAAAAGTGAAAATTAAACTATCAAATGGAGGAACCCTAGTTTTGAAGGATGTTAGACATATTCCAGAACTGCAGAAGAATCTTATATCCGTCAGTGGATTGGACCGTGAAGGCTATTTTGTGGCATTTGGTGAAAAACAATGGAAGGTGATCAAAGGGTCGATGGTGGTAGCAAGAGGTGAAAGAGTAGGAACCCTATATACTCTTTCAGGTACCCATAACCACTCTATCTCTTTGGCTTTTACAGAAAATCAGAAAACCACATTATGGCATCACAGGTTGGGACATTTGAGTGAGAGTGGTATGAAAATTCTGCACTCAAAGAATGCATTGCCAGGTATGAAGAACATTCAGTTAGATTTCTGCGAGGGTTGTGTCTATGGAAAGCAAAAGCGGGTCAGTTTTCGGAGGGATGGTAAAGAGAAGAAGATTGAAAGACTGGAGTTAGTTCATACAGATGTTTGCGGACCTACTACAGTGAAATCTTTTGGAGGTAATTTCTACTTTGTTTCTTTTATAGATGATGCTAGTAGAAAGACCTGGATATATGCCATCAAACAGAAATCTGATGTTTATCACACTTTTAAGAAGTGGAAAGCTCTTGTTGAGAATGAAACAGGGAACAAGGTAAAATGCCTAAAATCTGACAATGGGGGTGAATATCGCAATGGAGGGTTCCAAGAATATTGTTCCAATAACGGTATCAGGTTAATAAGAACTGTTAAGAGGACACCTCAAGAAAATGGCTTGGCAGAGAGGATGAATCGAACCATCATGGAACGAGCAAGGTGTATGAGGATACATGCTGATTTACCTCTACAGTTCTGGGCAGCAGCTGTGGATACTGCCGTATATTTAATTAACAGAAGTCCAGCAAGTGCTCTCCATGGTGGTATTCCTGAAGAAGAATGGTTAGGTAAACCAGTAAATTATTCTTTTCTGAAAGTTTTTGGATGTATTGCTTATGCTCATATTGATAAAGAGGAAAGGAAGAAACTTGACTCTAAATCTCAGAAGTGTGTATTTATTGGATATGGAGGTGATGAATATGGTTATCGTTTGTGGGATTACGAACATAACAAAATCATCAGGAGTAGGGATGTCATATTCGATGAATCACGGTTGTATAAGCACAGGTTACAAGAACATGGAATTGAAAAAGAAAATAAGGAATACATGGAACTTGATGAGCCAGAAGATGGACAGGTACCCAGGATAGAAAATCCAGCAGTCCTTGATGAGACAACTGATACTGAAATTAGAGCTGGTGATCAACAACAGATGCCTGAAACTCTTAATCTCAGAAGAAGTAGTCGGGTAAGGAAAGCTCCTGACAGACTTTGTCTTCCACTCGATTATATTTTGTATACTGATTCTGGGGAGCCAGAATGTTATCAAGAAGCGATACAGGATGAATCCAGGTTACAGTGGGAGCAAGCCATGAAAGATGAGATGGCTTCACTTGAGCAAAACCAAACTTGGGATTTGGTAAAGCTCCCTGCAGGTAAGAATATTCTGTACAATAAATGGGTATACAGAATTAAAAATGAAGTTGGAGGAGCAAAGAGATACAAGGCAAGACTAGTTGTGAAAGGGTATCGACAGAGGAAAGGTATTGATTTCCAAGAAATCTTCTCTCCTGTTGTAAAGATGACTTCAATTCGTACGATATTGAGCATTGTAGCTATAGAGGACTTACATCTGGAGCAGCTGGATGTTAAGACAGCATTTCTCCATGGGGATTTGGAGGAAGAAATCTACATGCATCAGCCAGAGGGTTTTGAAGTCAAGGGTAAGGAGGGAATGGTTTGCAGGTTGAAGAGGAGCTTGTATGGCCTAAAGCAAGCTCCTAGACAGTGGTATTTAAAGTTTGACAATTTCATGAAGCAGACAAACTTCACTAGATGTGACTCCGATCACTGTGTTTATTTTCAGAAGTTTAATAGTGAGGACTTCATTATTTTAACTCTGTATGTAGATGATATGCTTGTAGCAGGTTCAAGCATGAGAATGATTAATGAACTCAAGAAGAAGTTGGCAAGTGCTTTCTCTATGAAGGACTTGGGAGAGGCAAAACAACTTCTTGGCATGAGGATAACCAGGGACAGAAAACAGAAAAAGTTATGGTTGTCACAGGAAGAGTACATTGAGAAGGTTTTGAGGAGATTTAACTTGCATGCCTCTAAACCTGTGACGACTCCTTTAGCAGCTCATTTCAAGCTTTCAAAGGAGTTGAGTCCCAAGAACAGGGAGGATGAAGAATACATGGCACAGGTACCGTACACCTCTGCTGTGGGAAGTCTCATGTATGCCATGGTCAGTACAAGGCCGGATATTGCACATGCAGTTGGAGTTGTGAGCAGATTCATGACAAACCCAGGAAAGGAACATTGGCAAGCAGTGAAGTGGATTCTCAGGTATTTGAGAGGAACATCCAGGTTCTGCTTATGTTTTGAGGGTGACAACATAGATGTGCGAGGCTATGTAGATGCAGACCATGCAGGTGATAGAGACAACGGAAGAAGCACCACGGGATATGTTTTCTCTGTAGGAGGGACTGCAGTAAGCTGGATCTCTAAGTTACAGAAGATTGTTGCATTGTCTACAACAGAAGCAGAATATGTTGCTGTGACAGAAGCAAGCAAGGAAATAATTTGGCTTCAAAGGTTGTTGACAGAGTTGGGATATGGGCAAGTAGATTGCAAGCTATGGACTGATAGTCAGAGTGCAATACATCTTGCCAAGAACTCAGCATTTCATTCGAGGACCAAGCATATTCAGCTGAGGTATCACTTTATACGGTCTCTGTTAGAGGATGGACAACTGAACTTGGAGAAGATCGAAGGCAACAAGAATCCCGCGGACATGTTAACGAAAGTGGTTGACAGGCAAAAGTTGAGCCTATGCTCAACTTTGATTAGTCTTCGTTGATGCTTCTTGGATGAGTATGACCAGCATTTGTGTGGAGTTTCAGCATTGGAGTTGTATCAGTCTCCAAGTGGGAGATTGTTGTATGTGGAGCCTGATTTCAATCCAGAGACATTGTTACAATGGTGGCAGTGATCTTAAAACTAGTTTTGTGTGGGTGTCCCACATTGGTTATTGAGAGAAGGTCACAACTTAGCCCAAGTATATAAGTGTTTTGTCCCACATTGGTTATTTAGAGAAAGATCACCTCTTAGCTCTAAATAAATATACATGGTCTTGTATTGTTTTGGGGCAAGAGAGATAACCACAACATAAAGTGGGGGTTAAGATTTTGGTTGTAACACTGCTGAATAGTGAAATCGAAATCTGGTCATACTCCGAGGACGTAGCCATATTGGTGAACCTCGTAATTCTTGTGTTGTGCGTTTGGTTTATTCGTGTTTTTTAAATTTCTCGTTTCTTTGTTCTTCAATATATTGCTCCGTAGTTGCTGCGTTTTGTAACACATCTTCACCAAAAAAGAGAAGTTGATATGATCAAATGTTTAGCCATCTAAAATTTTTTTATTCATAAATGGTTACATTTCCTCCGCGTCTTGAGGACGGGGGAACAGATGCAGCTTCGAAGCTCTTTACATGCGTTGTGCCCATGTACTTAAATCCACCTCCTTAGCAAAAATTGGGCATCCATTTGCATATGAATCATATGCAAACGGATGCCCAATTTTACCCGGCCCACCGGTAACATTATATCCGTATGATATAATGTTATCGGGCACTAAAATGTGGGCTCCACATATGGTTCGCTCGGTGGAGCCCATATGTGTACTAATACGTGTCCTACGTGTTGTGGGGGTTGGGGGTTTAGTGAAGTTTCTATTGTCAAACCCAACCATAAAAGTGTTTTGTGCAGAAGTCTCTTTGTATCCTTTGGTGTTATGGTTAAGTGCTCCAGCTATTTGGGAATACTAGCCCAATACCCCAAGCGAAGTTCGGGCCAGTTTATGAAATATCGTTTTTATAAGGTTCTAAAAAGTATCTTATGTGTTTCACATACCGTAAAATAAGAAGGACATTAGCATTATAAAAAAACTGATTTGCCTATTAAAAATAACCTTAGTACCTAGTTTAATCACGACTAGCTTAAGTAAAATATCAAAAATTGAACTCACTTACATTGCTTCTAACTTTTGAGTATTAAATAACATTATTTGTTTGATTATGATCCACGTAGTTATTATGAGATGTTTACATATACATGTGTGTTTGTCCGTAATTTTTTTTATATTGTAAGCTGATAGATAAAGAATAAATAATGACATAATGGAGCCGTTAGATACTTACCTTCTTAACCTTTTGTTTTAAATTGTCAGGTAAGTATTTCAATTGAATATACCTTAGCACTATGAGTAGTAGAATATCGTGCTGGTGCTATATAGAGTTAAATAGCAGATATAATTATTATTATAATTATAAAATAGTGACGCTATTATGCATCTCTTTTGAGTTGTAAAATATTATATATGATTTTAATTCTTTAACTTAGACTGTTTTTAAAGTGTTACATATATTTTTTAGGTTATTATAACTGTCAAGTAGAAATAAAAAAGGAATAAAGTTATATTTCAAATTTAACAGGACTTATATATACACATTATGACTTTCAAGATAAGTTATTACCTTCTGCAAAAATAAATTTAACAGAATAACTACATAGTATTCAATACTTCCATACATATCAATTTTTTTTAATTCTTGTAAGACTCTAGTAACGAGGACGTTCGATTGATGGAGATGATATATCTTTATTTTGGAGTGTTAAATTTGTTTTTCACATGATCTATAACTACTATTTTGTCGCCAAGTTCTAATTTTTATATCTACTGGACACATTTAATGATTTTAATTTTTCACGAAATATACTTATTTTAGCACAATAATAATATAACCTTTATATACCAAAATATGTCAGGTTATACCTCTAACTATGATGAGCTTGCAAAGGATAACAAATATCATTATATTATGCTAATATTATAGGGCAAGTGCTAATCAACTGCTTGCTATTGAATTCACGCAATAATCACCACTCATAATTATAATCAATTTCATTGTAATCAGAATTAAGTTCTAATGTATATAACTTGTCTAAGATTTTATAATTAGTCTTTTTTTATGAAAATTTAATCAATCATAAATAAAAATTCTTTTTGTTGATCCATAGGGCCCTATGTAAAAGCGAGTTGGTTAACCGTTAGTTTTGTAGAATTATATGGATACATTTTGCATCTTACAAGTTTTATATAATTTCGCATATAGTAATTAAGAATTATTTAATTGTACCATTTCTTTTTCAAATACATATGTGATTTCTTTTCAAAATCTCATATATACGATATAGCCACTTTGTTGGTTGTGCAGTTTTATAAAAGCAAAAAATTATCCAATAATTTTGTTATTAAAATTGTATATTTTATTGATAATCTTTTAATGATTATTTATGTGTAAATACACACACACACACACACACACACATCTGTAAATTATAATATACTTATATTAATTATAATATAATTTTTTGTTTTAAATCTCATATGTTATTTTTCTTTTTTAGATACATGATTTGTTATCTTCGCATGGGAAAGTTAGTTTAAGGACACTATCATCAAAATTAACTCTTAGTAAATTAGTATATTTAGAGTTTGAGAATATTTTTCAGATTATAGAAGCTTTCCTAAAATAACCCTCATATAGTTCCTTCAAACTTAAATTAACTCAAAAATAAGGATAACATCCAAGATAATATTTGTATGCGATTAGATACACTAAACTATCTCTTACACACTACAAGAAAAGACGTCTTTTGCGACGGAGTTTTAGCGACGGCATAGATTCCGTCGCTAAAATGAGTTTTACCGACGGAAACCTCCGTCAGTAAAACTCCGTCGTAAAATATTATTTAAGTGACGGATTTATTCCGTCGGTGAAAAGGCGTTTTACCGACAGAAATCACCGTCGGTAACACTCCGCCGTGAAATATTATTTAAGCGACGGATTTATTCCGTCGTAAAAAACTCCGTCGGTACAAATAGGTCTTCATCGACGGACGTTTAGCGACGGAATAAATCCGTCGCTAAAAGTCTATTTAATTCACAGATCTGGTTTAAACTGTCACTGCTTCTCTCTTCGAAAATCCCAAAACCCAACTTCCCTCTACCCCGGCGGCGACCTCCCTCGACACCGGCGGTGACTTCCCTCGACCCCGGCGGTGACCTCCCTCGACAACGGCGACCACCTGCAACTCCGACGACCACGGGCCCTCACCTCCGGCAGATCTGTGAAGAGAGAGAGAGAGAGAGAGCAGCGTCGACCACCGGGACCACCGGAGACGACGGTTTCTCACCTCCGGCAGTATTTCTCGTGAGGTAAAGTTCTTGTCTTCCTCTCTATTTGCTCTACGCTATACCTTCTGTCTTCTTCTTATACACGTAAATTGCTGTGAAAAGTTAAAGATGATTTTAGATTGTTAATTGTGCATTGAGCATTTGAGATATTGAGATTATTGACGGAGGATGGGACCCAATTGGATTGAATGTGTGATTTTTGTTAATTTTTATTACATTGAGCATTTGAGAATTGAGAATTGAGATTGTTGACGGAGGATGGGACCCAATTAGATTGAGATACCTGTTAGTTAGCGCAGACACGGACACCACGTCTGATCGACGGTGTCCGACATTTAAAAAACAAATTAACGTATGCCGATGTGTCTGGAGGTGCGTGTCGGTGGGCGTCGGACACGTGTCCAAAGGCGTCAGACACGTGTCGGTATGTGTCGGACACGTGTCCGGAGGTGCCAGACACGTATCGGACACCATATCGACACCCTATATGAGGTGTCGGAATTGAGGTTGTTGAATGTGCATTAAATTTAGGTTAGTTAGGTTAATGCGACATTTTTAGCATGCACCCCCTGGAATCTAATTGTGGCTCCAGCGCTGGCTATAATTAGCTCTAATTAGTCCTGATTAACAATATTTTAGTAAATCAATTAACCCTAATTAGCTCTAACAAGCTTAATTAGTTTTAATTAACCCTAAGAACCTGATGAAATTCAAATTAGCTGTAAGATTATTTAACGGAAATCACTGATCCCGCTGGACTTGAATCTCATCGGAAATCACAATTTGTACAGTGGTTCAAAATCCGTGTAAGATTATTTAACAAAATTATATTATGTGTTATATACAGTTCTGTGGCCAATTAGTATACTGATTTATCCTTAATTTTTACCGTCATCTACAATAGGTTCAGTCAATGGATAGACCAGTGGCCTCATGCTTGAAATTACTAGCCGAAGGCCCTAACAAACAAACATCCTGTTACGGAGGCTATATCATCAACGGGTTTAGGTTTAACGTAAAAGATGATGACCGAACAAAACAAACCCAAAACAGTGGAGTCTTGGTCAACGGCGACTGTTATGCCGAGAATTGCATGGATTTTTACGGAGAGCTAGATGAGATTGTTGAGCTAACATATCTGGGTTCCCAAAACCGCCTGGTAATGTTCAAGTGTACGTGGTTCGATGTCACATGCAGTAGAGGAATCCGTGTTAGCTCTCAAGGGATTGTAGATGTCAATGTCAAGTCAAGACTTGCATCAGACGAGCCCTTTGTGTTTGCTAGTCAAGCTGTACAAGTCTTTTACGCGGAGGACGTCGCCAATCCCAAATCTCATTGGTATACAACTATCAAGTCCAAGAAATTGCCCGTGACATATGACAGTGAGCTAGACTCCTTTCAAGCCGACCAACCACGTGTCTTGTTCCCTGTTGAGGTCAACAACGAGGAGGACGATCTTCCTCTTCCAACAACACTTCTTGTGGGAGAAGAAGTCGTAGATGATGACGCGGAAGATGTTGAAAGTGTTGGAGATGATGTGACCGAGTCTACTGATGAAGAGGATGAATTAGAAGATGAAGAGGACGACGAGTCCCACGAAGAAGAGGGCGACGAGGAAAGTGATGAAGATGATTCGCAAACTGAAAATGATTGACTTGTAATGTTGTAACATCACGGGAAAAATGTAGTAACATTTTAGAACTTGGTGTTTATTGATGTGTTTTTGCACATCTATTCATATATATATATATATATATATATATATATATATATATATAGTGCCGATGATGATTTATGCCTAAATTATTGTTTTTCACGTGTTAATGTCTTTGTATATAATCTATATGAAGTCAGATATGGATAGGATACGGGCTATTCGTGGCCGGGCTGGACGCCGAGCTGCTTCCTCCCCGGTTAGTCCCACCTCGTCATTGCCTACTGATGACGAGGCACAGAGTGATCGCGGACAGCCATCGGGGGCCCAGCCCCAGCCGTCGCTGTCGCCCCAGCCCCAGCTCAAGCCGTCGCCCCAGCCCGACGCAGATTCATCCCACACGCGCGTGCATTCTCCATCTTCCGTGGGTTCTACCTCAGGTATAGTTGATAACGGTGTTTCGTACATTTTCGCTAGCCTTATATTTGAACTGTATTAATGTCTGTGTTTTGTAGGATCTCGACGAGGCCGTGGTCCGACACGCGGGGTACGCATCGACCCCCAGCGTAAACAGAGAGTTACGCTCACGCAGGAGGGCCTGTAAGTACTAAAAATATCACCTCATGCCTTATTTTAAAATTTTGGGGTGTTAATTTATATTTGAACTGTATTAATTAATTTAATTACTTCTTTGGCAGGATCCTGGAGAATATGCGAGGACGAAGATCGGCGTTCTTGTGAAGGGCCGATTCTTCGAGCCACGCCTGTACTGGAAGGACTGGGATGCCGCTGCGAGGGAGGCCCTATGGGAGGAGTGGCTGGTACGGTGAAGTATTTTTTTCAGCGTTAGTAAATGTTAAATTACAGTTTGTTTTATGTTGTTAATTTGTGTTATTGAATGCCTTACAGGAGGGGTTCACGTTTGACACGCCTCAGCAGCAGGTACTGGGGCAGCAGGCTTTCTTTGCCTACATCGGCAAGAATTACCGCCGATGGCTCCACGATGCACGGGACCGGGCGAAGAAGGCGCTGCCCGCGGGTGCCCCGATGACGGACATGGCGAGATATCCCCCACATTGGATATCTCACCGTGTATGGGGGGAGATGATAGATCGGTGGGCTGCGGATCCAGGTTGGGACGCCAAGAGTAAGAGCGGGACTGAGAACAGACAGAACAGAGATCCGACGCACACGGGGGGGTCGGTGCCACACGACATCGTCCGACACAAGAACGCGGTCGAGCACCCGGATCTGGAGGACGATGAGGTCGTAGCTCTGACGTATAATCAGACGCACGTGCGGAAGAAGGACAAGGACGAGACGCACCGGGCGGGCGACTATATTTCAGATATTGCCCGGCGGATCGATGTGAGTCAATTTATTTAAGTTAATGTTTTTTCTTTCTATCCTCAATGTCTGTTTCGTTAATTAATGCCCTAACATATCGTTAAACCACTATTTTTGCAGGCCTCGTATGAACAGCTAAGGGGGTCCGAGCAGCAGTCCGGACAGCCATCAGCGTCCACTAGTACGGCTGCGAGTACTGGGGGGTTGAAGCGATGGCTGGATACGCCGGAGGTCGTGAATCGGCCGAAAGGCCGCATACGCGGCCTGCCTAGCACGACTGCTCGTGCCGTGATAGGAGCGTCCTCACCCCCTGCTGCCCCTCCACAGACACCGGCTCCTCGGCCTCAGTTGGACGACGAGGAGATCCAGCGCATTGCTACAGTGGTGTGCCGGATGATCAGGGAGCAGGGCACTGTTGGACAGGCCGCCCAGGCCCCGGATCAGCAGGATCCAGATCCGGGACTCGGGAACCCCTGATGAGCCCCTTCCCGTGCCCGTTCCTAGCTTCCCCCCCCCCCCCGTGCCCGGCTTGTACTCTTCTCCCCTCTCCTAACCGGCTATATCCGGTTCCCGGCTTGTACATATATGAATTTTTTATTATAAATATTTTTTATAATTGATTATATATATTTCTTTCTGTATTGATTATTGCGCGTTGTTGTTGAGATTTGAAAATTGTATTACAGGTCTGGGTAATTGAAAAATAAAAAAAAATTCAAAAAAAAAATTGACTTTTGGCGACGGATTAATTCCGTCGCTAAAGTATTCCTACAATCAGTTATTTAGCGACGGAATATTCCGTCGCTAAATAAGTTTTTTAGCGACGGAATATTCCGTCTCGAAAATATAAATCCGTCGCTAAATAATATAATTCGCGACGGAATATCCGTCGCTAATTAAAAATAAATCCGTCGGTAAAAATGACATATTTAGCGACGGATTTAAAAATTCCGTCGCTAAACTATTAGTGACGGGCTTTTATACGAGGGATATTTAGCGACGGTAAATCCGTCGCTAATTATTTTAGCGACGGATTATCCCGTCGCTAAAACCCTGTTTTCTTGTAGTGACAATGACGTGTCACACAAAGAAACTTTTACAAATTAGCTTATCAAGAAATAAGGACCCCGTTCAAGATAATATTATTTTTATTTTTTTATATGTATGAATTTTTATATGTATATTATATAGTGGTTTTAAGGACACAATACTCGAAATTAAGTCCTAATAAGTTAATTCATTAATTAGTTAGAGTTTTAGAACGCTTAGAATTAGTTTTTCAATTATATTAGGCTTATTCATATGAAAATAAACTTATCAAGAACTAAGAATTTTATCCAAGACAATGTTTAAGATCTTTAGTGACACTTATATAATGGTTATAATTTTATTTCATATTAAAAATATAATGCAATGATGTGTCAAGCAAAAAAATTATCTCTTACGATGACATGTCGAGCAAAGAAGCGGTTACAAATTAACTTATTAAGAAATAAGGATCCCGTTCAAGATAATATTATTTTTGTTTTTTATATGTATGAATTTTTATATGTATATTAGATAGTGGTTCTAAGGACACAATACTCAAAATTAAGATTTAATAAGTTAATTCATTAATTAGTTAGAGTTTTAGAACGTTTAAAATTAAATTTTCAATTATACAAGGCTTATTAATATTGAAACTAACTTATCAAGAAATAAGAATTTTATCTAAGACAATATTTAAGACCATTGGTGACACTAATATAATGATTATAATTTTATTTTATATTGAAAACATAATGTGTGATGTGTCAAGCAAAAAAACCATCTATTGCGATGATGTGTCACGCAAAGAAGCTTTTTTCTTCCTTATTATATCATTTTCATTTTGTGCAAATTACACCTATGTCCCTGAGGTTAGGGTATAATTACAGTCAATGACATTTAGTTTTAAAATGTAACATACCGTAATCAAACACTTTTAAAATGTATCAGTCATGTCCATCCATCAGGGTTCCGTTCAAAAAGTGTACTTTTTTATGATGTCATCAATACGTATTTTTAAAATGACGATACTATCCCTTGTACTGTATATACTGAATATTTTTTAAAAAAATTTAATTAAGATTTCAAGCCTTAATTTAAAGTCACAATGTTTCACCTTGCAAATTTGCAAATTAGGGTTTTGTTTGCAAATTTCTCACTGAAATCCTCCCTACTCGCCGGCAGCCCCTCCTCTCACCCCATGCCGATTGAGAAAGAAGGTTAGGCCCCTTTTGGTCAACCCACCCACACCACCACCATACACAAACCACTGCCGGTCAACCCACCAACACCACCATCAGACACAAATCACGCCGTTACCTTCCAATGGCGCTGTCAACCATCACATTAAGCGAAAAGTCAAGAAATAGGTGCTGGATTACCTCGACTCTGAAGCCATGTTAATTAGTGGACGGAGGTGCGGCGACGGGGAAGGGGAAGGATATCTTTGCAGCGGGGATGTGTGGCGACGGGAAAGGGGAAGCATATCTTTGCGATGGGGAGGTGCTGCGACGGGGAAGGGGAAGGGGAATGGGGAACATTTAGGATTAGTTTTTCAATTATATAAGGCTTATTAGTATAGAGATTAACTTATCAGAAATAAGAATCCTATGCAACATAATATTTAAGACCTTTATACAATAGTCAAAATTAAGTCCTAATAAGTTAGTTCATGAATCAGTTAGAGTTTTAGAACGTTTAAAATTAGTCCTAATAAGTTATTTCATGAATCAATTAGAGATTTAAAACGTTTAGAATTAAATTTTCAATTATATAAGGCTTAATAATATAAAAATTAACTTATCAAGAAATAAGGACCACATCTAAGATAATATTCTCAATCGTAGCAACGTTCTTTTTTCTCTTCTAAATTTAGTTAGTTATTTTTATTTTTAAGATATATAAATTGTATATTCATATTAGAGAGTGATTTTAAGAATACAATAGTCAAAATTAAGTCTTAATATGTTAACTCATGAATTAGTTAGAGTTTCTGAACATTTAGAGTTAGTTTTTCAATTATATAAGGTTTAGTAATATGAAAGTTAACTTATCAAAAAATAAAAACCTCATCGAAGATAATATTTTCAATTGTAGCATCATTTTTTTCTCTTCTAAACTTAGTTAGTTATTTTCATTTTTAAGATATATAAATTTATATTCATATTAGAGAGTGATTTTAAGAAATAATTAAAATTAAGTGCTACTAAGTTAGTTCATTAATCCGTTGGAGTTTTAGAACGTATATATTTTGTTTTTCAATTATATAATGCTTAGTAATATAAAAATTAACTTATCAAAAAATTAAAACCCAATTCAAGATAATATCATCAATGTAGCATCATTTTTTGCCCTTCTAAATTTAGCATGTTATTTTCGTTTTTATGATATATTAATTTTTATATTCATATTAGAGAGTGATTTTAAGGATATAATAGTCAAATTAAGTCCTATTAAGTTAGTTCATAAAACAATTAGAGTTTTAGAATGTTTAGAATTCATTTTTTAATTATATTAGGCTTAGTAATATAAAAACTAATTTATCAGGAAATAAAAACTCATCCAAGATAATATTCTCAATTGTAGCATCATTTTGTTTCTCTTCTAATTAAGTCTAGTATGTTATTTTCGTTTTTAAGATATATATGAACTTTTATATTCATATTAGAGAGTGATTTTAAGTATAAAATAGTCAAAATTAATTCCTAATAAGTTAGTTTATAAATCAAATAGAGTTTTAGAACGTTTAGAATTAGTTTTCAATTATATAAGACTTAGTCATATGAAAATTAACTTATCAAGAAATAAAAAACCCATCCAATATAATATTTCAAACGTGTCAAGTAAAGAAATCATATCTCTGTGATGATGTCTCACACAAAGAAGCTCTCGCTCCGCATATTATATATTATATTGATAATATATACTATATAACGTTCATGAGTTGGAAAAGACTTGGTTGTTTTTGAGTGAATAGAAATTAATCTTAACATCAAACTTACTCCCAACATTATTCCGTTGCTTTCGCTTTCGCAATCTTAAAAAAGCCAAATTAGGATCACTATCAAGACGGTAGAAGCTGTAGTAGTGCCTATAATGATAATGGTCCGGGATTTGTTGTTGTCACCCCTTGCAATAATCAATAACCAGATGAAATTCAAATGAAATGTCAAATTTGCTCAGCTACCTGTATCTCATTGAAAAGATGAAAGGTCACTACAACTACTTTTGCATTATTACAAGTAACGTCCACATGGACTAGCCGCATCACTTAATTGAAATTGTCTCTAAATGCATTTTAATAACAAAAACTGTCACTAAAAAAATTTAAAATAGCGATAAGAAAATTTAGTGTCAATCTTTTATCATTGAAGTAGAGATGTTGCAACCGATAATGCTTATACTGTCCGCATTCATCTGCCGTCATGCCCACTTTAATGGTAAAACAATTCTTACTATCACCTGTCGGCCTCTTATGTGTGGTGAGAGTAAATATATTCTAGAGGGAAAAGCGAAATCTCTAAGAATCTTTTACAAGGATAATTAAACATTTTACGCAAATCAGCTTCCCCTCTTCATAGAGCATTGGCATCCGACAACATCTGTTATGTTATGATTCCGAATCCTAACTTTTCAAGGACAAATGCCTAACTTTAGAAATCTGGCCAAGGAAGTCGTTGAAGGCCGAAGCGCATTCATTGCCATGAATGGTCCATATAGCCGCAAGCCTAACCTCCTAATTAACAGTTTCATACCATTTTACTTCATAAATTTCTGTGCCAAGCAGTAGCCCGTGCCGAGCACGGGATGACTTTATTAACAGTAATTTATTTTAGTAGTTTTGAATCGCACAAAAAAATTATTACAAAATTTTATATTTTCATGGTTATTTTATCGAAGATAGTCACTTTTATTTTTGGGGTAAACTTTCTTATAATAAAAAAAATTAAGCGATGTCCTTATGCATATTTGCTAATTCTGATTTCGTAACTATAGAGATGAACAAAAATTAGAAGTTTATGCAGTACACAAAAAAGAAAAAATATAAATTTCACAGATAAAAATATGTAGAGAACATATTGAGATCAACTTGCTATTGCATAAACATTTTTATTATTTTCTAAGTATTTTTTTTAAAATAATTCATACATTTCAGTGGATTGTCCATCATATTAACTACATATTAGTTTAATTTTCATGCACAGGAAAAATTTTGATCCGTATATTTTCTTATAGAATGTGATTTATAAAAGTTAAGCAACACAACGAATTAAATAAGGGTGATGTGACATTTTTTATGAGTAAATGAAATATACCAATAAAGTATACGAAAAAAATAATAATTATCGTCTAAGGTAATTATATTAAGTTTATAAAGGTTAACCAACATGACTAAATATAATAACTCAAAACCTCGTAGTAAGAAATTTTCACATAATGTTCCTTTTTTCACTAGTAGGTTGTAATCGAGGAGTTATTAGTGTTGAGGAGTCTTTTACCACGCTATTAACGTATAACGAACGATATATAACGTCTTATTCCTTTATATTTGACAAAATATTCGTTACTACGTAATTGACGATGAACAACAAATGAGGAAGCGTCTAGTAACGCTGGTCGGAGTCATTTAAGGCCTAAACATAAACATGTTTGGAGTCAAAAGACGCAATTGGGACCAGTTTTCTTGTCCTTTGGAACCACGATTTTGGTGTTGGAAAAAAATAACCTGCAGTTGAGTGGATAATGGTTCATGTTGGTTCATTTTTTTTACCAAGTCTGCGAATGCCCAAATCACCGTAGTACAACTTTGTGACATTGCTGTGCTTTCATACAAGTTTGAAGACAAGGGAATGGATATTTGATCAAGACGTGAGTGCTTAAGGACAAGCCACATGCCAGGTTGAGTCCTGTTGGAACTTTTCATAAATTGGTCCTACCTTACTGAAGATTGTACTACAAGGATTAACATGCAAGAAGAATCAATTATTTTGATTGATTGTTCATAGAGATATTAACTCTCAAAGATTGACAGTTAATAAGGTTGAAAAGGGTCATGATGTGAGTTCCTACATGATTTGAAAAATGAAAAGGGTAAGGGTATTTAAATGGCCTTTTGACATATCATATTATTCTAGAAACACATAATATGCATAGCCATGCACTCGCACATGTGCAGTGCACTGCACGCCCGCAAGCACGCGCCGGGGACGGCATAAAAGCGCTATAGGCACACTTTGCACGTGCACATCGTCGGGCGAGCCCAGCCTTAACTTTTTGGGACAAATTCAGCCTGTGAACTGTAATTTTGAGCCAAAAACAGTGTGATTATTGACGAAATTAAACATATTTCTGATATGTTTGAATTTGAAATGGCACCTCTTTATGGTGCCTTTTAGTTCGAACGTTGCACATCTTTACTGTGCCTACAGGTTGTGACTGTAAGTGACATCTACAGAATCACTTAACTGTCACAACTGTTTGCACCTGTTTAAGGCACCTTTTGGTGTCTATAAAAAGGACTGATGGTCAGATCATTACTTACATCGAATTTCTCTCTTACTCTCTCTCAAATTTCTATATGTTGATTGCAATCTGCTGTAATCAACATAGTTCACCTGTTTTATCTTGGGAGGCAGATTTGCTGCTACCCTAAGTAGATTGTAAGGGCGCAAATACTGTCTTAAGGAAAGAGTGTAACGCATTCGACTCAGACATTTTCAATTCAATTTTCTCCATACTACCTTATTTGATTCCAACAATCTTAAGACAGTATTTTGGCTGCGATGGAGACTAGTGCTAGGATGCCTGTGATCAACGACATTTTCAAGCTGGCAAAGTTTGAAGGATCATTCTTCAGGCGATGGAAGAGCAAGATGTATTTCTTTCTTGCAACATTGAAGATAGCCTATGTGCTCACTATCCCAAACCCCATCACGAAAGAAGCTGCAGATGAAGCAATCAAGCAGACTGCCATGAAGCAGAAGCAAAAGTGGGAGGAGGATGATACGTACTGCAAGGACTACATTTTGGGATGGTTGTCCGACACACTCTATGACGTGTACGAGATAAAGTATGCAAAC
This sequence comes from Escallonia herrerae, assembly GCA_033070095.1. Classification (NCBI taxonomy): domain Eukaryota; kingdom Viridiplantae; phylum Streptophyta; class Magnoliopsida; order Escalloniales; family Escalloniaceae; genus Escallonia; species Escallonia herrerae. Next base: position 16,758 of record JAVXUP010003829.1, on the reverse strand, counting down.
AACACCGCAAAGGAACTATGGGATAATCTAGACAGCAAGTACAAGACGGAGGACACTGGGAATAAAAAATTCCTAATCAGTAAGTTATTTGACTTTCGCATGGTAGATAGCAAGTCCGTTATTACTCAGATTCATGAATTACAAATGATTATGAATTTGATTATATCGGAGGGCAACTCTCTTGACGAGTCTTTCCAAGTGTGAACAATAATTTCTAAATTACCTTTAGCTTGTAAAGAATGTCGAGTTAAAACAAAATAAGGATGCCATGACCATACAAGAGTTGGTCAAGTATTTCTAAGTTGAAGAGAATTCTCGAAACTTGGATAGACTTGAGTTGGAAGACAACAAGTTCTCCAAAGCTCTTGTTGTGGACCAAGGCTCCTCCAGTGGCTCTAAGCATGAGCTTGATGGTCAAGCTTCTGCTTCTACCAACCAGCAAGACAAGCCTAAAAAGGCTTGTTGGAAGTGTGAAAAAATTGGGCACTTCAAAAAGAATTGTCGAGTGGCTAAGAGACAAAAAAAGGACCATGCCAATGTGGTTGACAACGAGGACTTCGTTGCAGTGGTTTCTGAAGCCAACATGTTGGGGAAAGATAATGAGTGGTGGGTGGACTCCGGTGCAACCAAACACATTGCTAAGAATAGAAATCTATTCAAAGATCTCGAGCCAGTAGCGGAGGGGTATCATCTCTGCATGGGAAATTCATCTACGGCTAAGGTCATGGGCAAAGGGACTGTGGTACTTAATCTCTCCTCCGACAAGAAGCTGACCTTAAAAGATGTGCTTTTCATTCCCAATGTTAGGAAGAATCTTATATCTGTTAGCATGCTTAATCAGTTTGGTTTTAAGATTCTTTTTGAGTCAAATAATGTTATTCTAATTAAGGGAGAGAGCTATGTTGGAAATGGATATATAATCAATAGATTGTACAAGCTTACTATTGTTAATAACGATACTAAATTTGCTTATCTTACTGTTCCATTAATTTATAGCATTCTAGACTAAGTCATGTCAATTATAAACGAATGAGAAGTATGGTAAACTTAGGTTTAATACCTCAAAATACTTCACCTAGTTTAGAGAAATGTTCAATTTGCATAAAGTCTAAAGTTTCCCCAAAAAAAAAAAACCCTTTAAAGAGGTTGAGAGGAAAACACAATTGTTAGGACTTACGTGAGATGGAAGGTCACCTAACAAGGGGTGATAAAAGATATTTCATTACATTTATAGATGATTGTTCACGTTTTACTTACACATATCTTATTAGGACTAAGGATAAAGCTTTGAATAAATTTAAAATTTATAAAGCAAAAGTAGAGAATCAATTAGATCGTATGATTAAAATTTTAGGACAGGTGAATATCTTTCCTTTGATAACCTATTTGAAACTTGGGGTATTATACGCCAAGTTATAGCTGCTTATAGTCCACAACAAAATGGTGCAGCGAGAAAAAATAGGACCTTGCAAGAAATGATTAATACATTATTACTTACTTGTGATTTGCCTAAGAATTTGTGGGGGAAAGCTCTCATGACTTCTACATATATACTTAACCGTATACCTCATAAAGTTTCTAATGTCACACCCTATGTGTTATGGAAGAAGAGAAAACCTTCTCTTGGACATATCAAAGTGTGGGGGTGTAGGGCGTTAGTGAGGCTAACCGATCCAAAAAGACCCAACTTGGGGGAAAAGGTTATTGAATGTGTCTTCATAGGCTATGCTCAACATAGCAAAACGTATAAATTCTTAACCATGGAATTAACTGAATCTGTTAGCCAAAATATTATTTTGGAATCTAGAGATGCTGAATTCTTTGATAATTCTTTCTCTAGAAATTAGAAATCGAAAAAGTGAAGACATCGTCAATGAGGATCAAGTTCACCCAACTTCGAAAATGGGGGAAGAAGGTGAACTAAAGAGAAGTAAGAAAGAAAGGATTGAAAAAAAACCTATGGTCCAGATTTCTTGCAAAAATTTGCAAGTGGTGCAAGGACAAAAGTCTCTATGGGCTGATTTTGATCAAACACACCAGTAGATGTATCTCAAGAAGGTCTGATTCCATACAAAGGAATTTCAAGTTGCTCCCTAGGTTTAAATCAATGCGTGATCACTACACGTCATTGAGTTCTTGGAGTATCAAATCTATAAGAAAGGATGCTTGTGAAACATAAAATGAATTATTTAGTTATTCATCCGCACAACCAAATAAAGATTTCTTTGGGTGCTTAAACATGAAATTTGACGTAAAATAGGTTTGAAAATATCAGGAGTGCTACATATTTGCCTGACTTATCCTCGTCACTAATCCGATCATAGAATGGGACCTACATCCTTTAGCATTATCGAGGATGTAAATCAGAAATCGAAGCCTCATTATTCGAGAAATGAGCATATTCACTTGTTGATTGATTGGAGTCATTAGCCCCCGAGTTGTATTTGCAAAGTGGAAATTCTGGATCGATGCTACTGTGAATAAAAAATGCAGGCTTTGAAGGCACTGAGAGGGTGATTGAGAAGCTATTGAGCATGAGAACGATTGAAGCCATAGTCGGTCTGGAAGCTACATTTTCTTGAACGCATAGCAGCCCAATATGGATGCATCATAAGATGTTGTGCATCGAACCTGGATGAGCTCTCAATGCTGGATCGATTAGACTTGAACCTGCTCCTTTGCGCCAATGTTTCCAAGCCTAAGAGCATTCAACATGTGCACCACAATGATAAGCATTCGCTATGTTATATCCAGTGTGGCTGCATATTGGGTAATCACACTTACATAACTTAGAAGGTTCTCTGCATCCACTCCGCTACGAAAACAATTGTTCTTCTGTCCACTTACAGTTTCAAGGACTAGCACGCCAAAGCTGAAATACGTCTGACTTGACTGAGAACTGCCCATGCCTTGCATACTCTGGGGCCATATATCCACTGCAATAGTAAAATGCTCATTTTACTATACAGATTGAGGATTAAATCTCAAATATTCCTCTTGAGAATAAGAGTTCGAACCGGACTATTTGTGTTGCTTTGCTGATAAAGAAAACATAAACGCACTTCAAGGTGGTACGAGTTAGTTTATCAAACATATATACTTACTAGGTTCCGACAATTCTTCTTGTGTCGCCGTGGGTTTCATCTAATTTGAACAGTCTTGCCATGCCAAAATCTGCAATTTTGGGGTTCATCTCTTCATCTAACAAAACATTGCCAGCTTTGAGATCACGATGAATGATTCTAAGTCGAGAATCTTCATGAAGGTAAAGAATTCCCCGAGCAACACCTTCTATAATTTTGTACCGCCTGTTCCAATCTAGATATCCACGTTTTACTGGATCTACATGTATGACCAAAGTTAGAGCTTTGTCAAGTCTCCATAAATTAGCAACCTACGAAGAACCATTATGTAGTAAATTTTTCATTTTGCATTCGTAACAGACTAAAAATCACGTAAGCATAGTTTCTCCTATATCTGTTGTTTGCCTTATCATGAGCTATTTCAAGTGACTCCCCACACAGACAGTAGTCACACCTTATGCACGGGTAACCCTATTAAAACCCAAAGAGCAACATAATTCATAAAATGATAGAAAAGCAAAAGAACATAATACCATACCAAATAAGAATTTGTCAAGGCTTGCATTAGGCACTAACTCGTAGATAAGAAGTCTTTCTCTCTTTTCCAAGCAGAAACCAAGGAGCCTAACCAAATTCTTGTGCTCAAGCTTTGCCAATAACAAGACCTCGTTTTTGAATTCCAGTTCACCTTGTCCTGAATTCTTTGATAATCTCTTTACTGCTATTTCTTGTCCATTTTGAGCCCTACCCTGAAGATCAAACACAACCAACATAATGTGAAAATAATTACTTTAAACTACCTTCACAAATTTCAAAATGTCAATTTTAGTGAAGTTGTAGACACACATTTACAATACTGCTTGTTACCTTGTAAACAGCACCAAATCCACCCTGCCCAAGCTTATTAGCATCAGAAAAATTGTCAGTCGCAGTTCTTACAGTGCCAATGTCAAAGTTCCAGGATTCTACGCCACTAATTTCATCGATAGCTTCACCAAAAAAGAAAAGTTACCATAGTAATGTGTAGTCATCTCAAATATTTTAATCATAAGTGATTAAAATTCCTCCGTCTCGAGTACCCAAAAAAATACAGATAAAAGCTTTATAGGCGACCTATGGACAATTAAAAACCTAAAAGTTCATGCTTGATTAAACTTAGGCCCCGTTTGACAGAGTTTTTTTCTAATTTTTTTTTCAGTTTTGTAAATTGGAAAAAAAATAAGGGCGTTTGGCGGACAATTTTGGTTTTTTTTTCTTCAGTTTAAAAAATCATTTTTAAACCAGGGCTATTTTTGAAAACTCCAAAAATGAGTTTTGGTTTTCAGTTTTTGTTTTTATTTTGAGACCACCACCACCTTCTCACCGCCGACAGCCACCGCCCACCTCCACTGTCCATCGCTAGTGACCATAGCCAACGGGCGGCAGCCACCGCCGGCAACCAACGCCAGCGACTGGCACCAGCCACCGCTGGCGGCAGGCCACCACCACCGTCCCTCCCCACCACTATTACCGCAAACCACTACCAAAGAAAAACTCAAAATAAAAATTAGGTAATCAAACACCCAAAAAAAAAACTCAAAATAAAAACCTGGTTATCAAACACTCACTTGTTTTTGTAAAAAAAAAATAAACTAGTTATACTTTTTGTTTTTTTGAAAATAAAAATTGAGAGTGTTGTCAAATGGAGCTTTTAAATAAGTTTCTCATTGTTGTGTGCTCGTGTAATTAAATAAGCAAAACCAATTTGTTTTATTATGCACTTAGGCGTGAAAACGTGGGCTCCACACGTGGTTCCCACGGTGGAGACCATGTGTAGGAATATGGGTCTCAAGGGAAGGTCTAGTGACGTTCCTAATGCCAAACCCAGCTCTATAACAGTTTTGTGCGGGAATTTTTATGTGTCCTGTGGTCTTATGGTTAAGTGCTCCATTTATTTGGAAATATAAAGATTATATCGGTGCTTTGTATAGTGCAAGAAAGGAAAACTTTCTTGTGAATGATGTTGAGGTACACTACCCACTGAGTTGTAGTACTTAGAAGGAGAGAAGCATGCGCCGGACAAACAATTTGGACTACAGTTAGATCATCTTTTTTACTTTTGAGGTGTAAAGTGAAATGAAGCCTAACTTTTTTGGGGTCACAGTTAAGAACAAACTTACTTTCAACATTAATATTCGGTTTTTGCTTCCTCAATCGTAGAAAAAGGCAAAGTAAAACCACTATTAATACGGCAAAAGCTGTGGAAACCGCAATAGTGATAATTGTCCGGAATTTGTTGCTACTGCCTCTGCAATAACATGAAATTCGAATGAAATACTAAATTTATTAATTACTTAACAACCTATTGTACCTCATCGATAAGATAAATGGTAACCATAACTGCTTCGCATTATTACCAGTGATGTCAACATGGACCGGCCCATATGCATTGCAGCACCCTTAATATATTAGCAAATTGTCATTTTATGCATTTTAGCGATAAAGATTGTCACTATAAATATTAAGAACCCCGATAATATACTTTTAGTGATAACTTTTTGTCATTAAAGTTATTACAGTAAAAATATTATACAGCGGATGATCCATATCGTATTCACATTCATCTGTCCCCGTGACTTGGTATAAATAGGTCATCCAAGTTACAAATGCATAACTTAAAAGGCCAAAGCCAAATCTCTAAGAACCGTTTTCAATGAACCCTAAACCCTAATTGTCACTAATGCATAACTTTAGAAATCTGGCTATGGAAGCCTTTGAAGGCTTCATTCCCAAGAAAGGTCCATATAGTCGAAACAGTGTAGACATGAAAGTAGACTAGCACGTAGCGTACCAGGGGTATCGGTCGATAGCGGAGGAGGAGATTGCGGCGTCGGTGGAGCCGGCGGGCTGCGAGATGGTGGCGGTGCATCAGCCGCAAGTTGAAAGAACGGGTACGTCTCGAATCTAAGATGACAGCTGTACCTAACAATGCCAGCACCAAGCTTTCCACTCGCATACCTGGGGATTTCACTCATAGCCGCCTCCAAACATTTCCCACAATCCAGCTTCGATATATCCGGCGTGCACTGTTCCAACCCATAAATCTTCGAAAGGCTCGTGTAGTTGACCACATCAGCCGCATACTTCCGTTTACCGCCTGATGCGGCTCGCTCACGTAAATCGAACAGTAGATTTTCCAGCACATTAGTGAACTGGGCAGGATCCGTCGCGTCATCCACTCTATAACCCATGGCAACATAACCATCGTCCATGGAGCTGAGTATGTTACGGCTGGAAAACCTCAACAAGCAGTTGTTGAAGAGAAAGGCTTCTTTCTGCTTAGGACATTCCTTGGTGATGGCTTGACTAGAGTCATTGAGGCAGCTGCGGCAGCTGGTGATCTCCTGATCGCCTCTGCAGAGTGCGAGAGCGTAAACTTGGTCCTGGTTTTGGCCGATGGAAGCGTGGAAGAAGCCGTCGGAGCTGATGTCGGAGCTGTTGGAGAGGGAGGAAAGGAGGGTTTTCAGGTTGGCTGCATAGGTGCTGTTGGTGGTGTAGTTGCCGATATCTGAACAGATAACGTCTGCTGCGAATACTGGCTGGGGAGTGATGAGGCTGAGAATGAACAAAAAGCAGATAGTTAGTCTTGGATAGTCCATGCTCTCGTTCTTCTGTGTGCTCACAGAAGCAGATAGATAGGCTGAGAACGAATACTGGCTGGGGAGTGTCAAGCACGAGATGATTTTATTAACAGTAATTTATTTTAGTAGTTTTGAATTGCATGAAAAAATTTATTACATAATTTTATAATTTCATGGTTATTTTATCAAAGATAGTCACTTTTATTTTTGGGGTGAACTTTTTTTTAATAAAAAAAATAAGCAATATCCTTGTGCGTATTTGCTAATTCTAATTTCGTAACTATATAGATGAACAAAAATTAGAAGTTTATCTAGTACACAAAAATAGAAAAAAAATGTAAATTTCACAGATAAAAATATGCGGAGAACATATTGAGATCAACTTGCTATTGCATAAGACATTTTTATTATTTAAATATCTTTTAAAAATATTTCGTACATTTCAGTGGATTGTTCATAACATTAACTACGTATTAGTTTAATTTTCATGCATAGGAAAAATTTTCATCCATATATTTTCTTATAGCATGTGATTTATAAAAGTTAAGTAACACAACGAATTAAATAAAGGGTGATGTGACATTTTTTATAAATAAATGAAATATACCAATAAAGTATACAGAGAAAATAATACTTATTGTCTGAGATAATTATATAAAGTTTATAAAGGTTAACAAACATGACTAAATCGAATAGCTCAAAACCTTAGAAATTTTCACATCGTGTTCCTTTTTCTCTAATAGGTTGTAATCGAGGATTTATTAGTATTGAGGAGTCTTTTGTCACGCTATTAACGCATAATGAACGATATATAATTAACGTCTTATTCCTTTATATTTGACAAAATATTTGTTCTTATGTAATTGAGGATGAACAACAAATGAGGAAGCGTCAAGCAACGCTGGTCGGCTTCAATTAAAACCTAAACATAAACATGTTTGTAGTCAAAACACGCAGTAGGGACCAGTTTTCTTGACCTTCGAAATCACGGCGTTGGAAAAAAATAACCTGCAGTTGAGTGGATACTGGTTCATGTTGGTTCACTTTTTTGACTTTGTGACTTTGCTGTGCTTTCATACAATTTTGAAGACAAGGGAGTGGATATTTGTTCAAGACGTGAGTGGTTAAGGACAAGCCACATGCCAGGTTGAGTCCCACCGTTGACCATGTTGACCTAACATTAATCTCTTCCCTGTTCTTCCTTCTTTAGTCTGTGGTAAACGGTTTTTTTTTCTAAGTTGATGGTTGAGCCACAGTCTTAGCCATTTGATTTTTATTTTCAAAGTCAAGTGTCTTTTAGTTATTATTCTATAACAACTTTACTCAATATTGTGAAGTTCAAATGTTAAAAAGTAAAAATGTAAATATCATTTGTTTTAGTTTGTTTGTAAGTTGGCTATCAGACTAACTATGAAGAATGCAGCTAGTTCTTTTCCTCTTTTTTGCTTTTTGGTTGGGGTGGGGTGGGGAGGTCGTCAGGGACGATGATTCAAGTTCAGTTGGTTACTTTCTTGTGTTATACTGTGTGGTGGAATCAGAAGTTATTTTGGGGGTGGCGAAAGCAAGTTTATTAAGCTTTTAAGGGGCCACAAGAATAAAGGTAGGTGAATTGTTAAATCTGTTTGTACAATGGTAATTTCATTACATACTTGATAAAAGTTGTACTGAGTACTAAGAAAATCAAAAGCTATGTATAACTTACTCAGAGTATTATATAGTTCCTTTTTCTTGATCGTCACGGAGTCGTTTCCGCGTGATCGATCTTTTACGCATGGAGGTTTTGGTCGACTAAAAGTCTTGCTTTGAAACTGGCAGTGAAGAAGTGTCAAGTTCGGAAGTATTGAGGTACGTAAGACTTGGAGAATCTGGATAGATAATCAATAGCAAGTGGAGGATGTCATATTTCTGTACGCTTAGTTTGTGTGGCTTTAATCTTTGCATGGTGTGGGCCTTGAAGGTGTTTGGATTGACATGAATTTACTTACTGTAATCAAAAGGTTGTAGGAAAAAAGAAGTTAGTTCGAATCTATTCATATAAATAGATTCGCCAGGCAAGAAATCAAACTACCTGAAGCAAAATTTCTAGCAAAACTTGCGGTGATGCAAGGATCAAAGTTTCTATGAAACGATTCCAATGAAACACTCTAGCAGATGAGACTCGAGAAATCTAATTTGATTTTGTATGGAGAATTTGACATGTGTTCATCTTCATGCTTATAAAACTACAACATGTAATTATATCGTATTTTGTGTAATACTATATTGCAGTTTTACTGAAATGTGTCAAAAGGCCGAGATGGCCACGTAATCCTATTTCAAAATATTAGCAATCTATCTTTTATCGTGTAACAATATATGTAAAAGGATTTTTTTTCTAAATTGATGTTTGAGTGTTACATTCTTAGCCATTTGATTCTTTAATTTTCATCGTCAAGTGTTCTTTTAATTTTTATCGTATAGCCACTTTAGTCATTGTTGTGAAGTTCAAATGTTAAAGGTGAAATTTAAGTACTCCACTATTTTTAAATTTAGACTATAAGTTGACTATGAGACTATTATGAGGAATGAGCTAGTTCTTTTCTTGTTTTTCTTTCTTTAGTTGGCTATGAGACTATAGGCTGTGATCTCTTGAATGCACTGAACCGAATTTTGGGTTCTAATTCGTGCCATAGTTAACCTTCCCTTTCTTTTCTTTTTTCTTTTTTTTGTGCATTTCTTGTCCTTTTTTTTTTGTCTTTTCTTAAGTGAGTTTTCACGCTTAAACATTTTTTTATCTGTTGTTTTTTTTTTTGGCACATTTCAAAATCTTTGCTTTGTTTTTCCTTTTCAGCTTTTTAATACCCTAATTAACTCTTTGCTTTGTTTTTCCCTTCGAGTTAATGGGCTTCATTTTCTCTCTCTCTCTCTCTCTCTCTCTCTCTCTCTATATATATATATATATATATATATATATGGGGACCGATCCACACCCACCGGTGGAGAAATAACAAATTTCTCCACCGAACCGCTGGTCTTACTAGCGGTTGGCCACGTGGGCAAAAAAAAGGCCAAAAAGGTGTACGGCGACTGCATTAATGGCAAAAAAGGCACGAGAAATGGCACGAGAAATGGTGAGAAAATGGCGAGAGAGAAAAAGGACACCAACCGCATGCACAACCAGCGGTTGGCATTAATATGCCTGCCACGTGCCGTCCCCCACCCCTGCCACGTGGCCCAACCCCATGGCCCCTGCCACGTGGCGTCCGATCCCCCTGCCACGTGCGATGGCCCTGCCACGTGGCATCCCCTCCCCCTGCCACGTGGCCCAACCGCGGGTGGTACCAGCGGTTGGTCCCCGCCCCTGCCACGTGGCGTCCCCTCCCCCTGCCACGTGGCCCAACCGGGTACCACCCGCGGTTGGTCCCTCCCTCTGCCACGTGGCGTCCCCTCCCCCTGCCACGTGGCCCAACCGCAGGTACCACCCGCGGTTGGTCCCCTCCCTCTGCCACGTGGCGTCCCCTCCCCCTGCCACGTGGCCCAACCGCGGGTACCACCCGCGGTTGGTCCCCTCCTCTGCCACGTGGCGTCCCCTCCCCCTGCCACGTGGCCCAACCGCAGGTACCACCCGCGGTTGGTCCCCTCCCTCTGCCACGTGGCGTCCCCTCCCCCTGCCACGTGGCCCAACCGCTCCACCACCCGCGGTTGGTCCCCTCCTCTGCCACGTGGCGTCCCCTCCCCCTGCCACGTGGCCCAACCGCTCCTACAACCCGCGGTTGGTCCCTGCCCCCCTCCCCTGCCACGTGGCGCCCCCCCGCGTGATGCCCCACCTGGTGTCCTTCCCCACGATGCCACGTGTCGTCCTTCCCTCCCCCGTGATGCCCCAACGTGGTGTCCTTCTGCCGAAATTTTTTTTTTGCAGCAGCCTTTGACCGCATAAACACCCACCCTTCCTCACTTTTTTCTGTCTTTTTTCTTCTCTCTTCCTCGCTTCTCTCTTTATAATCCCCTCCCCCGAACCCTTCTTCTGCACTCTGTCATCTTTTACCAACTTCCTTCGTACTTCATATCTCACCTACATAATCTCCATAACAATACAAATCAAAAAATTTTACGCTAGAAGATCGGTGGATAACCGCTAGAAGATCGGTAGTTTTTTCTTTAAATACATCAAGTCACAACAAGTAAGTATTTTGAATTTCCTTATAATTCAATGTTAGGTTTATACAAATCAGCGTATTACATTTATAGATTCCAAAACAGCGATTTTTTAGGGTGCCAAATATAGACAGTTTTTCACGAATTTATAAAAAATAGCTAGAGCTAGATTTTGCCAAAATACAAAAAAGAGACCCTAGTTATTCTTAAAGGATCTGTCTCAGGTAAAAATTTCAGATTTTTCCAAAGACTGGAAAGGGGTTAACTGATACGGGGAACCTTGTAACTCTGCAGTGTATTTTAAAATATCAAGCTAGCGCGATTTCGCGCGAAACTTTTATGAGAATCCTAGGATGTTGGGAAGTTCCATTCCCCAGGAATTCGGGCCATTCCGAAGCCGTTACCTATTTTTTTGGCCGAACGGCCCTTTAAGCGCTTGATCCGGACACCGGTTCGCGATTTTTGGGCGAAACCTCCGTAAAATACTTTTTATGTCAAGAATGAATTCAGGAAGCCTCAAGTAGCATTTCGAAGCACTTTTGATATTTTTTTATGCCAGGGGGCATTTCGGTAATTCGCCGCCCCGAGAGGGGTATTTCGGTAATTTTACAGTGCTAAGTTTTTTGACGGACTTTTTAGTCCAGAAATATAATTACAAAACCTGAAATGTTGTTTTGAAGCTGACGTGGCGCGCGTAGGGGTGTTTTGGTAATTTTCCCGCGCCAAGGGGTGTTTTGGTAATTTTCCCGTGCCAAGTTTTTCAAACGACTTTTTAGTCCAGAAATGTAAGTAAACCACCTGAAATGTTGTTTTGAAGCTGGTTCGGGGGCGTTGGGGTGATAGTGAACGCTCAGGGGCATTTCGGTAATTTGCCGATGTTCGGGGGCTATTTTGCTAGGAAGGATCCAGCTTAAAATTCATACCTTAAAATAACTTTTAGTTCAGGAAAGGGTGTGAGACACCCGAAAACTTATTTTGTTCCAGATGTTCTGAACCTTGTGACGCACCGGCGATGACTGCCAGGGGATATTTTGCATAAGTAGCGGGTGTTTTGGTAACTTGCCCCCTTTAAAATTTTTCCTGATATATTTGGTATATAATTGACGTAATACATTTAAAAACTTGACTTTAAAGCGGTTTTGAGGTGTTGGAGGTGTAGGGGCCATCGGGCTATATATTGCTATATAACCACGTTGGCGCTAAATTCAGTGGGAACTAGCGTAATTAAGCGTTCGGAGTGGTGGGAATTGAGGATTTGTAATACATTGAAATAATGACTATTGCTAATGTGTTGGTAAGCTAGGTTAAAGATCCAGTTATAGTTTTGGAATGTAAATATTATGGATATTATGGACGCTAAGTTGGTTTATAATTATATTTTGTTCTTAAAGGTATGAATTTCAGCTCTGGACCTCATGATACATCAATCCTATACGATGACGATGACCACGTCGCGAGGCACGTATTTGACGGTGTCGATAGGGGTGTTTTGGAAACAATTCAAAGCACAAGGCACCTTGAAGAGTGGGTACTAAACGAGGAACAAATACAGCTATTACACCGTCAAAATTTAACCCTGTTCACCGATCCCGGGAAATGGTCTCGACACGACGATTGCCTTATATCCGCTCTAGTTGAACGATGGAGGAGCGAGACGAACTCATTTCACTTCCGGTTTGGTGAAATGACTGTTACGTTAGAGGACGTCGGATTTATACTTGGAATCCCATGTCACGGCAGACCCGTTACTTTGAACGTGCCGTCTGCATCCATAGCGAATATGGCTATGCAGTATTTTCCGGGAATTCCAAGGGCAGCGCTTACAACAAACGGCGTCAAGCTTAAATGGCTGAGAGAGCAGTACGGCGTGCTACCGGATGAATACACTCCTCAAGATTTCGTGACGTATACGAAGGCATTCCTTCTGTATATTATTGGAGCTATATTACTTCCGACGCATTCGAAAAACACGGTGCATCCGAAGTATATGGTGTTCTTGGAGGATCTTGAGGAGGTATACTCCTATTCGTGGGGTTCAGCTGTCCTTGCGCACCTATATCGAGCACTGCATAAGGCTACGAGAAACGGTGCCAAGTCCATTGCCGCCTGCCTGACTCTATTACAGGTATGAGCATTTATTTTCTTGGTAGGATCCTTAGTCAATATATTCGGGATTAATTACTAATTCCATATAATGTTTGCATTCACAGGTTTGGTCTTACGAGAGGCTACCCATGGGTCGTCCACAACCGTTGGTAGATTCCGATGAGACGTGGCCTAGGGTGTGGGCCTGGGGGCCTACGACCAACCGGAGGTGGAGACGGGTAGACCCTCACCACCATCTAAAGTTCTATCGGGGGGAACTAGAGATACTAGATGCATCCCAGGTGACGTGGCAGCCATATGGCAAGGTGATGCATCTGTTGGATGAGTGGTGTTGGCAACTTCCGGTGTCGTACGTGCTGGCAGGTTTGGTTCGGGTGCCGCTCATTCACTTCGAAGAATGTGAGTTTCAGATGCCCGATCGAGCTATGAAGCAAGCTGGCTGTCCACAAGGGATACCAAAACCCGCTGTAGACATGCGGCCATACAGGGGTGGTCGAGGGCCGAACTTCGAGGTGGCTGATGCCTTGATTTTGTTGGGTGACGAGGTGCACCAGTGGAATACCTGGCAGGAAACGTATGATAGCCTTGTATCGCTGAAGCACGACGGCATTAGTACTGAGGAATACTTACAGTGGTTTCTCAGGGTGACGCGCACGAGGGTGAATCGCCCTTCCCAGGTGAAGAAGACATCGTACGCGCCACGTGAGGTCTATGACCAGTTCTGGGCATTGGCCATTGTAAGTCATGCTAGTGTTGTTTGATAATTTATTTGCGCACCTTATCGACCATTTGTCAAATATGATTAGCCATATTTTCTATGCATGTTTTTTAGGTTGACCAGGGCATTGAGGTGTTCAAGCAGCTGGAGTCGTTTGACTGGTTTGTCGCGCAGGCTCCTGACAATCTCAAGAGGTCCATTGAGAAGTACAAGACTGAAGTTCAAAACTTTAGTCTTGCGTACCGGGGTTACGAAGGGGAGCCGTCTAGTCGCCCTCGTCCTGAAGCGTACGACTATCAGCCCCAGAGTCAGGTGTGGGAGTCGTCTGGTCGCCCTCTTCCTGACGCGTACAACTATCAGCCCCAGAGTCAGGTGTGGGAGCCGTCTGGTCGCCCTCCTCCTGACGCGTACGACTATCAGCCCCAGAGTCAGGTGTGGGAGCCGTATAGTCGCTTGCCTCCTGACGCATACGACTCTCAGTGCCAGAGTCAGGTTCCCCAAGTAGGAATCCAGGCCTCGCGCCCAAGCTTTCGGTCGGACAAAGGACAAGCGACGAAGCCATTGAGGTCGGACAAGATGGCTTGGATCGACCGGCACTACTTCGGGCATGAGCCTGTCAATTCAGCAGACTTTCCCCTTGCGACATTCCTAGGTCATGAGGATATCAGAACGTTGGCGCCGGAGACAGATCTTTCAAATTTTGTCATGAACGCTTACATAGAACTGCTCCGGATTAGAGAGCAACGTTTTAACCGTTCTGAATATTTGAAGCTTAACATGTATCCCACTCATTTTGTGGAATTAACGGTGAGAGAATTCACAGAATGGAGGCGAGGGGGCGGCAGGAGTAAGTGGAAACCAGGTCGAAACGTGTTAGGCATGATGAACGCAGACTATCAATGTCCCGCTGCTGATGCGAACCTTATCATGATACCCTGTCATCATGCAAACCACTGGTTCCTATTAGTTCTCCATCCAGCGTTCAGAACGGTTCACATATACGATAGCCTAAGGGAGGACGAGCCTGGACAGCTGCTGGCACAGATGTACAACGAGTACATCACTTTAGTGGTTAGTATTTATTTTTTGACCTTGGCTCATAGTATATTGTTCTTGTCTCATAGGCTTGATTCTCGTTTTTATTGTTGGATGCAGACTACTGTCCTCTCGCTAGCATGCGGACGGCCACAGGGTGACCCTTGGACGGTCGTGATGATAAAGGACCGACCAAAGCAATATAACGGTCACGATTGCGGGATTTACGTCCTCAAGTACATGGACTACGTTGCTCGCTCGGAAGTGCTCAAACACTCCTCGTGGACTAGGAAGGATGCCTTGACGTTTAGGTATAGGATAGCCTGGGAGCTGAAAAAGAATGAAGCTAGACGCCTTCATTACCATTATCCTGACGTGCGTGGCTAGCTGCTGTGATGTTACAAAAAATTGTACCAAAAAGAAATGTACATAATTTTTCGCATGCTATGAATTTGGCGCTAAAATGTGCGCGAATATACCTTTCATATGACGGCATTCGAAAAAATTACGCGTCTCGTTTTTCGCCGAAATTCATAGAAATGGGCTAACTAGCGTGCATGAGGTGCAATGAGCGAAAAAAAGTGACAAAAAAAATTACAACTTTTTTCGGAAGCTATCAAATGGGGCCTAAAGTGTGCCCGAATAGGCCCTTCCTAGGAAAACTCAAAAATTAATGTGTCTCGTTTTTCGCCGAAAGTCTTACAAATGGGCTAACTAGCGTGCCTGAAGTGCAATGAGCGGAAAAAAAGTGACAAAAAAAATTACAACTTTTTTCGGAAGCTATCAAATGGGGCCTAAAGTGTGCCCGAATAGGCCCTTCCTAGGAAAACTCAAAAATTAATGTGTCTCGTTTTTCGCCGAAAGTCTTACAAATGGGCTAACTAGCGTGCCTGAAGTGCAATGAGCGAAAAAAAAGTGACAAAAAAAATTACAACTTTTTTCGGAAGCTATCAATTGGGGCCTAAAGTGTGCCCGAATAGGCCCTTCCTAGGAAAACTCAAAAATTAATGTGTCTCGTTTTTCGCCGAAAGTCTTACAAATGGGCTAACTAGCGTGCCTGAAGTGCAATGAGCGAAAAAAAGTGACAAAAAAAATTACAACTTTTTTCGGAAGCTATCAATTGGGGCCTAAAGTGTGCCCGAAAACGGAGTTACCAAAAATATCAATAATCCACAAATCAAATCACAAATTAAAGATTGCACAAACCAAATCACAAATTTAAACATTATAAAAGTTCAATTTATACAACTGAAACATTAACCCTAACACTCTTCCTCATCATCGTCCTCCTCGACCATACTGCCAGGTTCGATACCTAACACTTTATAATGGTTTCTCTTGTCATGATCAGTCATCTTATTACACAACGCACACTTTCGTAATTTTTTTTGACCCGTTGCTTCTTCAATCGGATTCTTCATGCGTATTGCTCGTTTTCGCCCTTTTGTTTGAGAAATAATTGGATCAAAAATGTCGTCCTCCTCACCTTGTAGGTCAGTGCCGTCAATGACTGGCTGTTTGGCTCGATTGAATCTACCGCCTGGAGTTGTCCGAGTAGTCGGAGTGTCCACAGTTTCTGGTAATGCCATCCTAAACTGTGCATGCTTAGCCTTATCCCGTGCGGCTGCTTCAACTTGATACCTGTACCCATCAAATGTCGACGCTGCATCCATTGATAAACCGTGCATGATGTTACAAAGGTGATTATATCGCAGCGACTCAGATTGCTCGAAATCAACTGAAACATTGGGCACGTAAGGAATGTGACCGTGGACTCTGTTGGCTTCCTTCGTCCACCGTTCCAAGATATACGGTGGAGGGATTTCACTAGCATTCTTGGCGCTCAAAACCCTCAACGCGTGTCGACAAAGTATACCTTTATGCTCAAACAGTTGACAGTTGCAATTAACCAACCCGGTGTCCTTACAAACTGCTACGGTAAAATGTCGTCTGGTCCTCGGAGCCGACGAAGAGCACGGATTGGCGAAGTTCGTCACATTTGTCAAAGCATAAACCTTGATGTCTCTGGTGGAATACTCGTGCAACTTTGTCATGCCATATT
>JAVXUP010003828.1:0-51550 GCA_033070095.1 Escallonia herrerae | reverse complement strand
ATATATATATATATATATATATATATATATATATATATATATATATATATATATATATATATATATATATATGGGAGCTGATCCATTGATAGCGCTAGCAAATGGAGTTAAGTTGCTAGCGCGATCTGACCGTCCATCCTGAAAGATGGACGGTCCAGATCGCGCCTTTTTCCAAAACTGATCCCCGTCCGCCATACTGTCTCGCGGACGGGAGTTTTACCTTTTTGCCCTCCTCCCATGTCCGCGAGACTGTCTCGCGGACGCCTTTCTGTTCCTGACATGTGTCAGGAAAAAGGCGTCCGCCATACTGTATGGCGGACGATCTCTAGGCTGACACATGTCAGGGCCTGTCCCCTCGGTCGCCTATAAAGTCTCGGGCGTGAGCCCCGAGAACTGTCCCCTGGTATCTGTATGGCGTCAACTCTCTCCTGCTATAAATATTTAATCAGATCGGGGTATTTATATTATTGTAGCGGACGGCGTCCCCTCTCTCGAACATCTAACCTAAAGCCGCTACCCCATCTACGGCGACTCACATCTCCGGTCACCCACATCTCCCCGCCGACACCACCGTCCTCACCTCAACGACGATCTCGATGGCTTCTGGATCGGAGACCACCTACGCCTACGATTATATTGGCAACTTGCACCTGGTAGGCAAACACTTTTTCAAAGTCATGATGCCGGGATTTGAGCATGAACTTGTAGGCTATCCCTCTTTCTCTTTCTCTGTATTTTCGTGTGTTAAAAGTTTGATCTTTTGTTTTTCTTAACCAAAACTAACCTATTTTTTGTATTTTGTGTTTGGTAGGACATACCGGAAGCATTTACCAATCAATTTACAACAATTCATGATAGTGCAAGATTATATAGCCGCAAGGGGGCATGGCAGGTTGAAATCAAGCTGAAGCCCGGCCGATCCCAAAAAAAGGAATTCGCAGAGGGTTGGAACGTCTTCGTGCGCCAGCATGGCCTCGAACTCGGGGACTTTGTAGTGTTCGAACACCTTGGGTGGTGGGATTTTCAAGTTGTAATCTTTGAACGGAGCGCTTGTGAAAAGCTTTCGTACCCCATTTGTGAACCATAGTTTATTATAATAAAAATATTTATGTTCTTGTTTATTATGTTTTCAAATTTTTTCTTGGTTAATTGTGCCTTTTTTTGTTGCCTCGATATATTGATATATTGAGATCGTTGATTATGAATTGTACATTATTTTTTGGAAAAATTGAGATTGTTGATTCCGTCGCTAAAACAAGTCTTTGGGCGTCAGTTTATTAAAATAGCATTAACGTACTATGTCGCTAAAACAAGTCTTCGGGCCAATTTATTTCAATTTATTAAAACTGCATCACGGGCGCCAATTTATTCCAATTTATTACATTACGCCACATTGTATAGTTCTATATATATAGCGGATATAAGGGGCCCTCCGCTTAGGCCGGGTTCGGGAAGGTCGGGAACTAAGGCCCCGTTTGACAAAAAATTTTTCCCTCTTTTTTTCAGTTTTAAAAAGAAAAAAAATGTCTGGTCCGTGCCAACCATTTTCTGCGGTAAGTATATCCGCGATACTATATAGCGGACAGTTTGGACTAAGTGTAGAAAAAACTAAGTGTTGGAGAGGTGGAAGTAAGTGTAGAAGAAAAAACTAAGTGTAGAAGAAAAAACTAAGGCCCCGTTTGACAAATTTTTTTTCCCTCTTTTTTTCAGTTTTAAAAACTGAAAAAAGTGTAGAAAAAACGAAGTTTTGGAGAGGTGGAACAAAGTGTAGAAGAAAAAACTAAGTAGTGGTATTCTAAGTAGCGGACGTAGAGAACACAACCAAAAACATTCTGCGGGGCCGTCCGCTATACTATGTAGCGGACGTAGAGAAGATGTGTCGTCCGCTACATAGTATAGCGGACGTAGAGAAAACTACCAAAAGTCTAGCGTCCGCGATACTATATAGCGGACAAGGAACAGACCCGCGAGACTATATAGCGGACGGCAAATGTATATTGTCCAGCGGACAGCAAATATATATATTCAAACCCAAAAGAAAGTCCCCCTATAACTTCTACACTCTTCTTCTCCCCGTGTTCTTCCTACTCACAAATATTCCCAGCGGCGTTAGCAAGCAGATCTGCGCAATTTCTTCATAAGAGCAGCTTTAATCCCCCCCTAATAGATCACGTAAGTTCACAAAATCAATCCTTTACATGTTTCTAATCTATAGTTGTGATCAATATTGCGTTTTATGCGTGGTTTTGATTATGCATTGAGCATGTGCTAGCGGTGATGAGGATTTATATATGTATGTATTTATTCATGTGCTAGCGTTTGTAAAATCCAATTCC
The DNA here is from genome assembly GCA_033070095.1 of Escallonia herrerae. Lineage (NCBI taxonomy): Eukaryota > Viridiplantae > Streptophyta > Magnoliopsida > Escalloniales > Escalloniaceae > Escallonia > Escallonia herrerae. The sequence goes on along the minus strand of JAVXUP010003828.1, from coordinate 49,214 downwards.
ATAGTTTCAGTTGCAAAAAATGGAATTTATCCCTGGACCAGAAGATCCATCCGTGTTATACGACCAAGCCAACCATATCAGTACGCTCATATGGGATGGTGGAGTAAGATACATTATTTATCAACTTTCTTATTATTACGAACGTTGTTTTACCAAAAATTTTGCTCAAATTGTATTTATTAATAATTCGTAGGAAAGAGAACTTCTCACCACCGTAGAAGTATCTCGCGAGTTCACGAGATGGACCTTGAACAATTCCCAGAAAAGCATACTGCGTGGAATTGGGTTTGGGATTTTCACGCATGGGCAGATCTTTCAACAGCTTGACCGGGCCTTGATAGGTGCCCTTGTTGAGAGGTGGAGAAGTGAAACGAATACGTTTCACTTCCCGATCGGAGAGATGACGATTACCCTAGAAGATGTAGGGTTCATCTTGGGGTTGCCGGTGACGGGGCGGCCGGTAATTGCTCCTCCATCAGACGCAACGAATAAGAGAACAGCGCGAGACTTCTTCACTTCGATACCCCAGGATCAATTTAGCACTGGTGGTATAAAGTTGAAGTGGTTGGTAGATACCTACGGGGTTTTGCCGGAAAACTATACGGGCCGTGAGCTTGTGGTGTACACAAAGGCCTTCCTCTTATGGGTGATGGGAGCAATTTTATTCCCAACGACGTCGAAGAACACGGTCAGCGTGAAATATTTACCGTTGTTGGGTAACCTGTCGGAGGTTGGGGATTATGCCTGGGGTGCAGCGGTTCTTTCGTATCTGTACCGAGCATTGCACAAGGCAACGAGGCCCAACTCCAAAGCCATATGTGCATGTCTCTCGCTATTGCAGGTATATCATATAAATCATGTCTTCGTTATTGTGTTTTATTTTTGTTGAATCAACGATATAAATATAATTTTTTGATGTTCTCAGGTGTGGTCTTACGAACACCTTGCTCCCGGTGCACCAACGCGTAGGGATGGAACCGACAAAGTCTGGCCTCGGTTGTGTGCTTGGGAGTACAGCCGGAGGGCTAGCCACTACAAGAGGAGAGTCGATCCCCATCACAACATTACGTACTATCGAGGGGAGTTCGACCGTCTATCTCCGGGCCAAATGCGTTGGGCACCGTACATACGTTTGGCGCGACGGGTGGGAGAGTCGTTCGTCTTCACGCTCTCCGGGTTGCAGCGCACACCCCTGATCCATTTCGAGCTCGCAGAGTGGCAGCTGCCCGACCGAGCAATGCGCCATTTTGAGTTGGAGCAGGGTTTGCCAGTCGATGCCCCGGATATGAGGGTTAACAGGAACCCACCGGATGTCGGAGTGTTTGGCACCGCCAATGCGTACGAATTGTGCGCGGCCGAAATAGAGCTTTGGACTTCTTGGCAGGACACACTGGCGGCCATCGTCTCGGAGTCAGACCCCGTTATCAGCATCGATCAGTACGATGAGTGGTACTACCGCATCACGCGGAGGAGAGTAGCCCCTGTAAACTTTGAACGTGGGGAGAGGTATGCGCCTAGGGGTCAGATCGATGAGCGTATGGCATACAATCTCGTAAGTTGCCCAACAAGTCTGACTTGAACCAAATTAGTTGAATATAAATGTCTGATTGAAGTTACTTAATTTTTTATCTCTTTGGATGTAGGTTAATGCCTCGCTTGCATTCTTCCAGAAGTTGAGTGAGCGGAGGGATCTGGTGAGCGCAATGGGCGAGGATCTTTGCCAACAGGCTGCGACATTGGCTTTAGGCTGCGGGAATTTTTTACGCCAAGCATCGGGCCAGTCTTCGGGAGTAAGCCCGGGAATGGGTTATATGGGCGTCAGCCAGGGATACGGTGATCCCTCTGGACAGGCTTCAGGGGTGAGTCAGGGAGTTGTTGGTACCTCTGAAGCGGGGATGGGACAGGCTCAAGCGTCGTGGGGCGATTACAGCGGCCCCTCCTTCAATTTGTTCCCGGAACCCCTCTCTCAAGTCACGCAAGACTTTCCTTTCGGAAACTACGGTTTCTCCGAGGCACTGCCCATTGTCCCGTGGGCGGGACCAGTTGGCGGCCCCGAAGGGGAATATCAGCCGGCCGAAGAAGGAATTGGAGGCCAATATCCCCCGATCGACCCCCGAGGGCAATATCCGAAAGGGCATCCAGCCAGGCCCCTAAAGCCGCATAAATGCGATATAATCCGAGCCCGTTATTTTAGCGGGGCCCCCCAAGACGGAGCGTCGTATGACGTGGATCACCCCGAGGGCTTGGATTACAATGCCTCTTGGACAGAGATCGCCTCGCTGGCGCCGGGATCTTGGTTAGACAGCGGTGTCATCTCGCACTACGTGCAAATTCTGAGGCGAAGGTGTCGGGAGCATCCAGACATCGGTCTGCGCGTGTTTATCTTGGATGCTTTTTTCCATCAGCTCCTAGTACAAGAGTGGCACGACTGGGGCAATGCAAGGAAGGGGAGAGGCATGGCCCAGTGGAAACCGTCCCCTAACCTACAAGCATATCTTGCTAGGGATAGTCCAGTGAGCGCAAGTGTTGCCGACGTGTTTCTAATCCCCTTTTTAGGGAATGCGCACTGGTACTTGGTTTGCTACGAACCATTACAGAGCACGGTTTCAGTCGTCGACAGTCTCTACGACGATACCGACGTGATGCCTGTGATTGATATGTACCGAGGCATAGGCCAGTTGGATGCCATGGTAAGATCCTGTTTCCTTCTTGTTGTAACTTGCATATTATAAAACTGATTAATCTTATTTTGCTAGCTATGTTTAATGCTTATTATGGTTCTCGCAGAATCTTTTTGCTGCCCTGGTCAATGGTAGGCGTCGGGAGAAGGTATCGCGCAGGCCGGTCCTCATTTTCCGATTAAAGAGGAGTAGGCCCAAGCAACATAATTCCTCGGACTGCGGCGTCTTCCTCTGCATGTACATGGATTACATTTGCCGGTCTGAGAGCCTCAAGAAGACTGTCTGGAGCGAAGAATGCATACAAGACTTTAGGTATAGGATTGCTTGGCAAATTATAAATGGCCGGCCTAGAGCTATTAGGTTTATTGTAAATCCGTGTAAGGAACATAATTCCTGCGAGAGATGATGTTCCCCAATTCACATTGTAACGTTACAACACTTTTTTAACCCAAAAAATTTATTGAATGCGATTGATTTTATTGACCAATGTGATTTAACGGTGGGAAACCAAGTGTTGGATATCTGTCTATCTGCAGGGCAAGTGTTCAAAAAATAACAAAGTGATCGATAATATGTGTATCTGCGGGGCCGTCCGCTACATAGTATAGCGGACGCAGAGAAGTGAACCAAAACCAAAAAAAAACTAAGTGTTGCAGGGGGGTGCTAAGTAAACCAAAACCAAAAAAAAACTAAGTGTTGCGGGGCCGTCCGCTACATAGTATAGCGGACGCAGAGAAGTGAACCAAAACCAAAAAAAACTAAGTGTTGTAGGGGGGTATTCTGCGGGGCCGTCCGCTACATAGTATAGCGGACGCAGAGAAGTGAACCAAAACCAAAAAAAAACTAAGTGTTGTAGGGGGGTATTCTGCGGGGCCGTCCGCTACATAGTATAGCGGACGCAGAGAAGTGAACCAAAACCAAAAAAAAACTAAGTGTTGTAGGGGGGTATTCTGCGGGGATGTCCGCTACATAGTATAGCGGACGCAGAGAAGTGAACCAAAACCAAAAAAAAACTAAGTGTTGCAGGGGGTATTCTGCGGGGCTGTCCGCTACATAGTATAGCGGACGCAGAGAAGTGAACCAAAACCAAAAAAAAACTAAGTGTTGTAGGGGGGTATTCTGCGGGGCTGTCCGCTACATAGTATAGCGGACGCAGAGAAGTGAACCAAAACCAAAAAAAACTAAGTGTTGTAGGGGGGTATTCTGCGGGGATGTCCGCTACATAGTATAGCGGACGCAGAGAAGTGAACCAAAACCAAAAAAAAACTAAGTGTTGTAGGGGGGGTATTCTGCGGGGCCGTCCGCTACATAGTATAGCGGACGCAGAGAAGTGAACCAAAACCAAAAAAAAACTAAGTGTTGTAGGGGGGTATTCTGCGGGGCTGTCCGCTACATAGTATAGCGGACGCAGAGAAGTGAACCAAAACCAAAAAAAACTAAGTGTTGTAGGGGGGGTATTCTGCGGGGATGTCCGCTACATAGTATAGCGGACGCAGAGAAGTGAACCAAAACCAAAAAAAAACTAAGTGTTGTAGGGGGGTATTCTGGGGCCGTCCGCTACATAGTATAGCGGACGCAGAGAAGTGAACAAAAACAAAAAAAACCTAAGTGTTGTAGGGGGGGTATTCTGCGGGGCTGTCCGCTACATAGTATAGCGGACGCAGAGAAGTGAACCAAAACCAAAAAAAAACTAAGTGTTGTAGGGGGGTATTCTGCGGGGCCGTCCGCTACATAGTATAGCGGACGCAGAGAAGTGAACCAAAACCAAAAAAAACTAAGTGTTGTAGGGGGGTATTCTTTAATACCTTAGGTTTCTAATGTTGTGCTGCGCAGTGTAGCGGACAGTGTAAGAAATCACGTATAAAAAAATGATTGTAAAGGTTATTACAAACGAGTCATTACTAAAATATTATTACAAAATGTCCGACACTTTTGATGGCTCATAAAAGATTATTACAAAATATTCAGTACACTAAAGTTCCACTGCAGCTTGTTCGTCCTCATCCTCGGCATCATCTTCTTCCCCGTCTTGCAAAGGCACTGGACTTATCCCCAGTGCCTTGTAATGGTTCCGCTTGTCGTGGTCTGTCATTTTGTTGCACAATGCACACCTTCTTAGCTTTTTTGGTTGACTTGCCGTCTCAATAGAGCTTTTCATCCGCGTAGATCTCTTGCGGCCTTTCGTTTGCGATATAATTGGATCCGAAGGCCGGATATCATTGTCGGCTCCCTCCCCCGGCTCGTCATCTTCTGATCCCGTCGTAGGCTCGGTGTCAACCGCATTGCTGACTGAAGCTGCTTCCAATTGGTCGACGATGGGCTCTTGCTGCTGAGCTACCTCGAGGAGATGTTTATATCCGACCATTGTAGCAGCACCCTTTACGGACAAACGGGTGAACATCGTCACCAGATGATTATACCGCAACGTCTCTGATTCTTCAAAGTCAGTATACGGGTGCTCCGGAAAGGAAATGGTACCGTGCAACCTGTTTGCACCTTTCGTCCAACGTGGCAGGACGTATTTATCGGGGATTGTCCTGATATTCTTCTGTGTGAAAAACCGCAGAATGTGTCTACACAGGATGCCATGGAACTCAAACTTCTTACAAACACATGTCACCGAGTCCGTCAATGTGTCGTGGGTCACCGTATAAATTCTGCGCAGCTTCTCAGGGACGAGGTCATTCACGAGCGAATAAACCTTGTACTCACGCGACGACTTTTCTGCCACCTTATATATACTGTATCGGCCCGATTTTTGCAGCTCTACTTGGTATAGCAGGAAGATCTCCTTCGTATAGACTTTGGCACCGTTCAGCTCCAGCGGGGTCTCAAGCAACCTTCTCCTTTGCTTGTACGTGGTTGCAAAGTCTGCAGCCCTTTCTTTCACGAACAACGACGCAACCGCTTTTTGTGCTGATGTGACGAAACTCTTCAAATTGGTAGCTGTACCCACATAATTATCGAACGTGGCATTCATAGATTCACTCCTGCCCGTCGTTTTCATGCCCGCAGAAAAATGACTTCTCGTGTAAACACCAATCCATTGCTCTTTGAGCCCGTACAAGTGCTGGAGCCACTCGTTGTCTTGCAATGAGTAATCCCGAACAAGCTTTTCCCACCTCTCCTCGAATTCCTCAATCGTTAATGACTTGAGGACGCATTTGTCAAAATCCTGTTTAAAGTCTGGATACCTTGCGTACATGTGATGCAGACGTTCAGGGTATTTGTTGCTTATGTGCCAAGTGCACAAGTTGTGTCGAGTATCTGGGAAGACGGTAGCAATAGCCTTCTTCATTGCCAAATCTTGATCGGTGATGATAACAGTCGGTGCTTTGAAGTTCATTGCTTCCAGCCACACCCTAAACAACCATTCAAAAGAACTCTCGCTCTCGTCCCTTAACAAGGCGAACCCGAACAGGATGGAGTGATAATGATGATTGACGCCCGTGAAAGGAGCGAACGGCATCGAGTACTTGTTGGTACGGTATGTGGTGTCGAAAGTCACGACATCCCCAAAATGCTTATAAGCTAGCCTCGAACGACCGTCGACCCAAAAAATTGTGCTAACTCGATGCTCGTCGTCAAGTTTATAGTCGAAGGTAAACTGCGGGTCCTCCATCTGCATCCGTTTCAATAGGCTCATTGTCGCTTGCGCATCATTGAGGTCATACGCGGCTCGTCTATGGGTTCGGACCGCGTTCCGAACGTCTGTCGTGTTAAAGTTTAAATTTTGAATTCCCCCAGCCTGTTCAGCAAGAACATTAATCATGTCGGTAGGTCCTAGCCGCGCATCGCTCATTGTGTGAATTAGGCTCCTCGCGACCTTACCCACCTTCTTGTGTTGATGCATCTGACTCACCTTAGAAGGGGTTACTAACGGGTGATTGTGTGCCAGTTCCAGGCTGGTAATAAGCCAATGATCTTGTTTGGCTTTATAGCTTACGAACATCTTGACCTGGCAATTCGTGCGCGCAAAGCAATCCCGTCTTCTCCGCGCATACCCTATTTCGTCATCATCACTGTCATCGTTGCCTACGCGTGTCTCATTTTGCACTGGGTTTCTGCCCCTATGACACTCGTATAAGCGAGAGCATATCCTTTTCGATACGCTGCTTGTTCTTGTAGTTTTTATTCTAATGCCAAAACCAACCCTCAATGAATAAGCTCGAAAACATTCTCCAGCTTCTTCCAACGTTTGAAAGGTTCGTCCTAGATACGGATCACTAGCATCTACGGGGGTGCTGGAGCTCGATACGAAATCAGACATTGTGAAAAAGACCTATGTAGAAATAGAATACGCTTATTATCTCAAAATTATCTTGACGATTAGACCGATTTAGGATACCATATACATAATCTCAAAAGTGTCTCCTATTTTGCTAATTATATATTTACTGAACATAACAAATTAAAATTACTAAGATAAACGGTAGCAAGATCACAAACTTTACCTTGCTTGAGTGATGCTTGAACCAAAAGTGTGTTACTCCAAGAAAAGCTTGAAGGGTGCTGAAAATGGAAGCAAGTGAATCTGAAAGCCCCGCATAAATTTTGCTGAAAGAGCCGATTAGGGATAGATTCTAGGATACCAGGGGACAGTTCTCGGGGCTCACGCCCGAGACTTTATAGGCGACCGAGGGGACAGGCCCTGACATGTGTCAGCCTAGAGATCGTCCGCCATACAGTATGGCGGACGCCTTTTTCCTGACACATGTCAGGAACAGAAAGGCGTCCGCGAGACAGTCTCGCGGACATGGGAGGAGGGCAAAAAGGTAAAACTCCCGTCCGCGAGACAGTATGGCGGACGGGGATCAGTTTTGGAAAAAGGCGCGATCTGGACCGTCCATCTTTCAGGATGGACGGTCAGATCGCGCTAGCAACTTAACTCCATTTGCTAGCGCTATCAATGGATCAGCTCCCTATATATATATATATATATATATATGTTTGGTACTTTAAAATGCATCGTCATTCTGAAAGGTGTTTGCATGACTCCAAATAATAGTTTACTTTTATATAGTATGGCACACAATCGTAGAGATAGCACTAGGGGCTGAGGAGGTCCAACTAGGGGCCGAGGAGGCCATATCAAAGGTCGAACAGGAGGGTGTACCAAAAGGCATATGAGAAGCCGTACTAGAGGTCAAGAGGTCCTAGTTGGCGAGATGCCCTACGTAGAGTAACAACAGTAAAGCACGGTTATGTAATACCCGTTAATTATTGTAGTGCATTAATTTATCATAAATAGTTATTTTGGGCCTTTTCTAGTAAAAGAAAGTTTTGGGTGAATAGTAAAAGAGCACTGAAAGTTTAGGCTGTTTTTGGTAATTTTCTAGTTTAGGGTTTATATATATAGCTATTATAGGAGCAACTGTTTCCCCTACTTCTTCTCTTCTTCAGGTTTACAGTAGAGAGGGAGAGGCAGAGAGAGAGAGAGAGAGAGAGAGAGAGAGAGAGACAGATTTCGACGATCGGATTGTTTTTTCCAGTAAGATTTTTTTTGATATACATTATAAATTTGTGTGTGTGTGTATGTGTGAGTAAGTATAGTGTTGTGTAAAACGGTCTGTGGGGAGTGACAATTGTGCAAAGAGTGGGTTTTACGACTATGGGAAGAAGTTGCGATACCGTGACTAACAAGGAATTCAGGCAGGTCACAGCCATGGTGGGTGTGACTGTGTACCACCACAAGAAATAGGAGATTTAACGACCTCCAAAAATGGTCGCTAAAGATGAAAAAACGGTCGCTAATCACTTTTAGCTATTGCAAAAGGCAATCGCTCGAGGCCAGGTTGCTAAAATTTAGCGACCACATTTAATTATCGGTCGCTAAATTTAGTGATCACGTTGACCAAATTTAGGCGGTCCCTAAATATTTTTTAATTTAAATTATTTTTTTATTTATCGACTGCAGTGTCCAATTTGGCGACCAATCTTTCGGTGGCTAAATAATTTTTTAATTTAAATTATTTTTTATTTAGCGACCGCTGTGTCCAATTTAGCGACTGCTCATGTGGTTGCTAATTTTTTTTAATTTAATTTTTTCGTTTAGCAACTGCCATACCCAATATAGTGACAATTAGCAACCGCTATATCCAATTTCTACAGTCGCTAAACCTGGGTTATTGCTTTAAAAAAATAACCTCTGTTTTAACCTCCGGTCCAAAACCGATTCGCACATTCAACCTGCTATCCAAAACACAAATCTCACATTCAACCTGCTATACACATCCAAAAAAAGTCCCGTATTCATTTCCATACGTCAATCCCAAAGCAAGCTCATCAACAAAGCTTTACATCATCAAACTATAAACGTAGACCATTAGAATCACGTCAAAGTGACAAAGAAAAATATCAAGTCTCAGGTACATATACAGTCTTGAACCAAAATTAAAAAAAATGAGTCAAGTATATGTTCACGAGCTACATAACTGCAATATATGGGATCCTAGGAACATACTAGTCGGCAGACCCATCAACCTCATAATCATCATCTTCTTCATCCCTTGTTGAAGGCACGTTTGATCCAACAATGTCCTCATCACCGCTTTGAGAATCATCGGCATTTAATCGTGCCGTCATCCACGAAGTCTCGTTAATTCAAAGTAAAGAGAATAAACCCGTTCACTCCCTGTCTAAACTCTTCTGACACCCCAGTCCCACTTGGAGCAATCCTCCATTGCATCTAACTACTATCCACTGACATGATATATATCTCTTACTACTAAGTGAACTTACACAAGTCGAGTTCCAAATTAACCTTAAATTTGCACAAAATATATTGAGTAGTCACTTAAAAATAAACATGAAAAGCTACTAAAGTCTTTCCATAAAAATTCATTTTTAGAATGCTCGCAAATAAGGATAAGAAATGCTACTTTATGGAAAGTAAATTAAGTAGCACAGACACCGACACTGCGTCCGACACCGACACTGACAGGGTATGTCTATATCAGACAGAACCCTAACTACTTCATCGATACGGTGACAAAATATTACACTATGCCACACCAACTTATTGGGTGCAAACAAGTTGGTTTCGTCCTTAATACAAACATTCTCCATAAGTACATCTACTTTCTAAAGCAAGTCTTAATAATCATCTCACTAGAGGCTACACTTGTGGACCATCTCCTATATATGGCTTGACAAGTAGGTTATGTTTCATTCTTAATGTTTCATATCTTGCGAACCAAATCTAAAACCAAGGATTATTTAATAAACTTATAAAATTAAACCTAAAGTGAAGGAATAAACTGTCATATCAAATATGTGTGATAGCGTAAACAAAGGAGCTACTTGGGCACCAACACGCATGGCTTTACATGAATTCCAGCTTACTATTCATGAATAAGACTAGTCTCGATTGATTGCCCAGAAAAACTAGGTCCTGTTCTTCTAAGATATACTGTATTTAGTTAAGAGTACGTATCAAAATAATAGTTGATATTAGTTTGACCATGGGCATAATTGTACTTAGTTAAGAGTGCACACATATTCGGAGTACTAACTATATTATTACTATCAAAGTTTATCCCTGAACAGTCAAGTACATGAAAAAGGAAAATAAATATACGATTAGTAGAAAGAAATTTTGACGAAATGTGGCCTACTTTAAGGAACCTAGTAATGATAATTTAATCAAGAAAAAAAGAAGGTTAATAACCACATGATCTGCATTCAAACCAACCTTTCCATTGCCTCTAGAAGAAAATTTATGAATAGATCTAGTAGAATTTGAAAGATAATCTTCAGCCTCTTCAAGATATGCAAACAATCCTGGTTGAAGGAAGAGAATCTGATAAAGAGGAAAACAAAACTCTAGACAGAACTAGGTAACAGTAAAAACTCACCGTGAATAACTGTGGGTTTATACCCGCGCACGGACGACAACAGTGGAGGCATGAGCAGCTTTGTGTCGAGCTGGGCTTGTCAGCAGGTTCGGGGCAAGGTGGCTTGACAGCGTGGGCGGGTTTGGGGAGACGTGGCCTTCGCCGATGGCTGCGTGGTGGTTAGGAGAGGGAAGGCGATAGTTGGGTAGGGAGAAGAAAGAAGAGAGATTGGGGCCCAATGATAATAGGGTTTTTATACCTTCTATTTAGTGACCGCCATTATGGTCGCTAAAAACGGTCGCTACATTTAGTGATCACTTATAGCGACCGTAATGGCGGTTGCTAAAATTTATGACTGCCTTAATGGTCTCTAAAATACCAGCCAAATCTTTTTGTTGGCCTCGCCAGATTTTGTCTAAACCTAGCAACTGCAAAAAAAAAAACAGTCGCAAAAGTATGATTTAACGACATCATTTTTGGCTGTCACTAAAGGGCCTGTTTCTTGTAGTGTACTTGTGTGGGTGGGTCCAAGGAATGAAAGGATGGCCATTAAGGTGATTGTTGCCGTGGAAAAAGCAACCCGAGGGGTTGCGGGAATTAGAGAGAGAAAACAGCTGTAAGCGGGCTATGGTTTCAAAGGCAGCCAAGGCTTCCGAGAAGTAGGTTCTCTATGGGTTTTGTGGCTGTCGAAAAATGGGTATGGGGGTATATTGAGTAAGAAGCTGCAAAAAAAGGGGACTCTACCATGGGGTTCCTGTGTATTTGGGAGAGAAAAGACAGCCATTAGGGCAGTCTACATGAGGTGCAAGTGTGTGATGTTTGCCATGAAGACAACCTTCTATGTGTGTGAGTTGTGGGCTCGTGTGTGTGTACTGTGTGTTTTGGTGTGTGGATATGTGTATATCGGTGTGTGTGAGTGTGTGGGTAGACTGCCATCACTGAAGTCTGTAGTGTGTTGTATATTGTGTGTATATGCTTGTGTGCATGGGTACTAGATATCAGTGTGTGCACGTGTGTTTATATATGTATGGGCGTGTGTATGTGTGTTTGCCTGAATTTGTGTGTGTTTGTAAAGTAGTGAAGGCTGCCGAGGCAGCTAGTGTGTGTGTGTGTTGTAAGTGCTATGTGCATGTGTGTATATAAGAGGGGGGGGGGTGTTGTCTGTGTGAGTGTGGGCGTGTATGTATATATGGGGTGATTGACAGAGAGAATAGAAGAAGGATGGAGTGGTTTGCTGGGCACATGTAGTTTTGGTGGTACCTTGTGCTTGCACAGGTATACCACGAATTAGCGTTATGCTCGGCGCATGCGTTGGGTGGCATAGGGTGATCATTAGCATGTGAAATTTTAGAGTAAGGTATCTCAGGCTATATTAGAATTTTTGGTAAGGTTTTATAATTTTCTGAAATCATATGTATTTTTAATATTTTCTGTAAATTTAGAATTTTAAATTCTTTTGGAATCTTTATAGTCCATGATAAATTCTGGAAAATTACATTAAATTTTTATAGTATAAATAAGTCCCAGATTAAGTTTGATGATTTTTAGAGTTGATCTGGTACCACTTCCGTATCACATTGGTTTTGGGAAAATGAATAATTTAAAAATAGTTTTAATGATTTTTAAATTCTAATTCTATTTTCAATTTCAAAAATTTTTATTTAAATTTTGAAGTTCTTAAAAAATTTATGGGACTTTGATTTGAGCTCAAAATATTAATAGCTATTTTTGGACATTTCTGGTATTTAAAAAACTATTTTAATTAAAAAAATATTCAAAAATTTAGAATATTCATATTTAAACATTTTATAATGCTTTAATCTACAAAAGTATTTTATTAGAATTTATTGTTAATTCTGAGTTATTGTTGAGAAATAGTCTGTCGTGTACCTATAGCTAGTGTAACAACGAGCAGTGTTCCTCGGCAGGAAGAGGACAAGGTCAGTAGGGGCTAAGGCCCAGAATATCAGTTAGAGTTTGTTTAATGTTTACTTAGGATGTTGTCACATCCGATGACATGATGTTAGGAACACCCTAGGTTAACCCATTAGATATTCGTATATTCCTTAATTCTAGAGTATCATACTTTTTGCATCCGTTACTTTGGCACAGTGATTGAGGGTGAAGGTTTGTCCTTTAGGAACTGATTTTGGGATACGCATCCCGTCAAGAGAATCTTTGACTGTTTCTACAATTTTCGGTGGCTATGCTATCTATGTTGCGGATAGAGATCTTTTTGTGGATCTCATCTTATTTGTTATTCGAGGTTTGACATCATGCGAGACATGAATTGATTACACTCTAATTACGTATATATAAGTTTTCAGAGAAAAACCTAGTAATATTTGGAAGTTTGTAAGGTATGAATAGTGGGTAAGTTAGTGATTCAGATGATGTCCGAGAATGAAGTTCTCGGGAAGTAATTGTTGTTAAAACTGAGAATTGATTTGGGAATACGATAGGAAGTTTGGAATTCCATCTTGTCAGTTGTTTGTCTTTTGTCTGTTGAATTCAAGGACGACTTAATTGAATGTCAGGTCATGCTGAGAGGTCAGAGAAGATATCATTCATGCCTAGTCGTCTTATTCCTTTATAGGATATTTCTCTGTTCTTTCTGAATCTATTTGGACTTGATTGGATAGTAACTGATCCATTGGCCATGGGAAAGCTACAAATTCCATTAATGACCAATAACTCTTACTGGTTGTAATTGTTTCGAGTCATTTGGTTGACTTTGTTTCGTCATACTTATATCATCACTCGTTGCTTTTCTTGAATGTCATATTTTTGCCTCGTAAATCTCGAGGGCCAATAGTTATGATTTTGTTAAAGACTTTGTGTTTTGATCACCCCGTTGCGATTTTTCTTAATATTTGGTCTCTAAATGTTTGATTGAGATCATTGTTTGCTGTGATTAACGTCAGATGCTTTGTTGTGTAACCCTCATCGTTCCTTAGTGATTGGTGATTATGTAATATATTCCAAAATGATAACATATTATAATTGTTGCTTGTAGTTAATCGGATTATCAGAATTTTGCTATGTTATCTTTTCAAATTCTTTTACCAGATTTAGGTTCTGTATAGTTTCGTCTGCAGACTGAGGTTTTGTAGGCTCCTAAGTCTTGGATAATTGGTGAGTGAGAGTAGACTCTAAGAACATAAATTATAGTTGGACAATCTATTTGGTGATTCGGTATAAGGTTGAGATTAAGCTGGACACATGATGACAGACCATATGTTACTTGCTTTGAGAACTAAGAGGTCTTAAAAGTTTAATTATCATAGATGATTGAAGGATAAGGCTATAAAATTTTGTAAATAAGGTGATCGTGAATTGGAAGTGATGCGATAATTTAGACCCTTAAATTTTAATGAAAATGAATACATAGGTATCCAGAAAATCATATTTTGTACTATGTTAGGAGAACACATCTCTTGGTAACGAATTCGGTAACAGTTGGGACTCGTTGATATAAGACACCAGAGTGTGCAATAAAACCGTAGTGGTTACAGTTCTACGTCATTCTGTGAAGAGTATGCAGAATCATAGATATGTAATATGTAGCTATGTTAAGATAACGCGTCTCTTGGTGACAACCTGGGCAACAATTCGGACTCATTGTTTTGAGGTATTAGAGCGTGCAGTGAAAGTCGGGTGGCTACAACTTTTTGTCTTGATGGATTATCTATGTTAATGATTACGAGCTGTAAGTACTTATATGAATTGGTTACCCTACCCTTGTTAACTTTGGTAAACCACGGTCATTTGTGACCATCATTTAGTATTTTAGTATGCCTTGATCTTAGAGTTAAGCTTACAATCATAAGTGAATTCTACAAATGATAGGATCTCTGGTGTAGTATCAACATAAGGTAGGGGAAGTTTATCGTATTAGAGCTTGGCTTAGCTACTGTGAGGTAGTTATCAGAGTTCTGCAACGGAAGCGTGATATGTAGATAAGATAAGTGATATGATATCCGAGAGCAAATTTTAAGGATGAAATTTTTATAAGGTGGGGAGAATGTAATATCCCAAAATTTGGAGCTGTTTAAAATGACTATCTGAGACCAAAAAAATAAACGGGCATTAAATTTGAGTAATGTTCAGGTATTTGTAGAGTATCGAAGCTCAAAAGAATTTGGGGGCATTTTTGTAATTTTAGATAAATTTGGGGGCATAAATGTAATTAATATTTTTAGTGATGAAAAATAATTAAATGATTGATATTGTATGTTTTAGTGATATTTAATTTGATTAATAAAGATTAGGAGAGTTTTGGAGCAAAAATGTAAAATTTGAGATTTTGGGGCCATTTTGTAAATTTTGAAAACTTGAGGGGCAATTTTGTAATTTTTAAAATTATGCCTCATTTGTCAATTTTTTTAGAAAAGTGGGTGTTAGAAGATGCCACCTCCTACTTCCTAGTTAATGACTAATAAATTTATATTATAAACAAAAATAGGGGAATAAGTCTTAAGAAAAAAAAAAGAGAAAACTTTTGGTTAGAAAAACAGAAATAACAAAACAACAACGAAGAACACTAAATAGGGAATACCATGTCAAATGATGGAAGGGGGAAAAATAGGAAGAACAGGAAAAAAGGAGGGAATTCGAGCCCTTTTTTAGAGGTAATCCTTCAAATCTTTCGTATGTATGCTTTAGTGTGTGTTTGCGAGTTGGGTGTGCATTTTTTTGGCACTGCACGTACATTGGGTGTAAGTGCCATGAACGTGAGTGTGTTAGTGGGTATGCTTGAGTGCTTTGGGTGGAAGATTGGGTGTGGATTATGTGTATAAGTGTGTGAATTTTGTAAATAAGTGATATTAGATTATGTTTTTAGGTATTGGAATGTGTTTAGATGATTGAAGTGTGTGTTTTGTGAGCTGTGTGAGTCTGAATGAAGTGGCTCTAGGCTGACTGAAGGAGAAAGACGAGTGTGTGTAACTAGGGTGTTTTAGTGTGTGCTCTACAAGACCTACAACCTGGAATGTTTTGTGAATTTTTAGTGTTCGCGAAGGAAGCTAAACTAGGGTATAGTTTAAAAAGAATTATCGAATTATTTAGCATATCAAACCAAGCTATTTTAATCTGAAAACTTTATGGAAACTTTATTTTACTGATATAATTCATTATCTAAAATTTTGTGCCATTTCGAGACGATAGATATTTTTAGCGAAACTGACTTCTGAGCACTCGGTCTGGATACCAGTTCGAAATTTTTCGGGAGAAAATTCTGAAAAATACTTTTTAGCCCAAAAATAATTTCTGGATACTTGAAACAGTGTTTCAAAGTATTTTTGAGATTTGTCCGGAGTTGGGAACCCCTAGGGGGTATTTTGATAACTTGCCACCCCAAAGGGTATTTTGGTAATTTTATCTATAAAATGTATTTTAAGGTAAATTCATATACAGTAAAAATCTTTTAGCGGTGTTACTTACATGAAGACCGTTTTGGTGATTTAAGTCCGAGAAGGGCATTTTCGTAATTTACATCTAGGGGGTATTTTGGTAAATTTACATACCCGGTGAGGGAGGTTCATTTTGGGAGTATGTGTGAGTCTGTATTAAGTTATAATATTGTACTGAAAGCTGTGATTTAATGATTCGATCATTCTATTTAGGTTAAATCTAACGACTTCCGATTAGAATAATTTAGCTACGGATCCAAGTAAGGGATTTTATCTCAACCTTGGATAAAGACTTTTGTCTGAATCCTTATTTGATAACTCGTACTTGTAAGTACTCATTTGAATTACTTATGACTAATGTCGAATACTGAATTATGTATCGATATTAGCATGTTATTGCCCTAAAAAAATTGAATAATAAACCTGAATCGCTTATTTGAAAATCTTGTTAATACTCGCCTGTTATTACATGCTGAGCGAATTTGATAGTTGTTTGTATCTATTTCTTTAAAATGTTGTGCCTAAATTCGATAACCATTCTTGCTGTTTGTTGTGGTTATTCTGGAATTTCGTACGATGACATATTTCAGTGTTTTTATTGCTATTGAAATCTGATTTGATTATGATGGTTTTAGCTCATTTTAATGCTCATTGATTGTGTTGACCTGAGAATCTGCTCTATGAGGAGGCATTATAAGGCTGGTCCAAATCCTGCGTGAAATGCAGGCTTGTACCCAGCGGGACTGGTATTCTGGTACATCATGCAGCGCATTGCTTGAATGACATTGCTTTTGCCCAGGATCAACGTTTTTATTTTATTTTATGTGCACTGTATCTTACCGTGACTGTTATAGAAATGACTGAAAAGGACTGTCTCAGATGATCTATGTGCTTTTTGAAATCCTTTAGAAAATCATCATCGTATTTTGGAATGATAACTTTGAAGATGATCTTTTATTGATCATTTTAGAACCCATCAGGATTATTATTGTTTATTTTGGTATCTATTTCTGATGAATTTTGATCCTTTTGAATATCATTGTATTTTTGACCATTTGAAATATTTTGAAAATTTTTGTCGGTATCT
The DNA here is from genome assembly GCA_033070095.1 of Escallonia herrerae. Taxonomy (NCBI): domain Eukaryota; kingdom Viridiplantae; phylum Streptophyta; class Magnoliopsida; order Escalloniales; family Escalloniaceae; genus Escallonia; species Escallonia herrerae. The sequence goes on along the minus strand of JAVXUP010003828.1, from coordinate 32,200 downwards.
ATTTCTGATGAATTTTGATCATTTTGGAAATCATTGAATTTTTGACCGTTTGAAGTATTCTGAAAATTTTCGTTGGTATCTATTTTTGATGAATTTTGATCCTTTTGGAGATCATTGAGTTTTTGACCGTTTGAAGTATTCTGAAAATTTTCGTATGTTGGATTCTTTAGAATCATTTTGCAAGTCTATTGTTAGTCCTTGTACGATCTTACTGAGCTCTCAAAAACTCACCCTTTCGTTTGATTCCCTTCTGTAGGTGATGGTTAGCTTTAGAATGCTTGGAAATGAGTTTAGAGTCTGAGTGAGATTCTGATGAGCCCATCACACGGTATTGTAAGGGTCGGTACTGTTATTTGTTTTTAGGAATTTAAATTGCAAATGACTTAAGCTGTAATAGTTTAAGCTAAGTAGCTTGTAATCTAGTATTTTAAGAAATCTGGGTTGATGCTGAATATGTACTAGTGAACAGGTTTGACAGGTTTGATGTGATCCGGTAGGTTAACGTCCCGAGAGTTCAGGGCGACGGAGTTGGAGATCTGAATTTTCAGGGAATGTTGCATGGAGCAACAGATAAGTTTGATAAATATCTCAGCACGTCGTTTCTTGAGGAAGACAAGTACACACGACATTCTCACAGCAGAGCAACAGATAAGTTTGATAAATATCTCAGCACGTCGTTTCTTGAGGAAGACAAGTACACACGACATTCTCACAGCTCCTTGACTAGACTCACAACAAACTCCCCGCATGGAAAGGTAAATTTCTTTCTTTTACAGGGCGTCCAACCCTTGTTTGAGCTGTCCTCAACTTAATACCAACCTACATTATGCAAGCCTATATGCTCCTGACTAGTATCTCTGGTAAATTTGATAACATAGCCACAACTTTCTTTTGGGGCATAGTGAGGTGGATCGAAAATGGCACGTCATTAATTAGAATATTATCACGCAATCTAGATTCGTGGGTGGGCTTGGCATTCGAAAAATGTCCCTTGCAAATCAGGCAATGTTTTATGAATCTTGTATGGAGAGTTTAAAAGTATCCCCACAACCTTTGGGTTAAAGCTCTTAAGACAAGTATTTCCCTTCAGATACTATTTGGAATGCGAAACTCGCTTCTTCGGAAACATATCTTACAAGTCCGTGACAAACTTATTCCTAGAACCCGAGGCCATGTGGGGATTGGTCAGATTTCCTTTTGGCACCATCATTGCACTACAAGAAAAGGCGTCTTTTGCGACGGAGTTTTAGCGACGGCATAGATTCCGTCGCTAAAATGAGTTTTACCGACGGAAACCTCCGTCAGTAAAACTCCGTCGTAAAATATTATTTAAGCGACGGATTTATTCTGTCGTAAAACGTCCGTCGGTGAAAAGGCGTTTTACCGACGGAAACCTCCGTCGGTAACACTCCGCCGTGAAATATTATTTAAGCGACGGATTTATTCCGTCGCAAAAAACTCCATCGGTACAAATAGGTCTTCATCGACGGACTTTTAGCGACGGAATAAATCCGTCGCTAAAAGTCTATTAAATTCACAGATGTGCTTCTCTCTTCGAAAATCCCAAAACCCAACTTCCCTCTACCTCGGCGGCGACCTCCCTCGACACCGGCGGTGACTTCCCTCGATCCCGGCGGTGACCTCCCTCGACAACGGCGACCACCTGCAACTCCGGCGACCACGGGCCCTTACCTCCGGCAGATCTGTGAAGAGGAGATAGACTACCCCAGCGGCAACCTCCCTCGACACCGGCGGTGACTTCCCTCGACCCCGACGGTGACCTCCCTCGACGACGGCGACCACCTGCAACTCCGGCGACCACGGGCCCTCACCTCCGGCAGATCTGTGAAGAGTAGAGAGACTAGAGAGAGAGAGAGAGAGAGAGAGAGTAGCGTCGACCACCGGGACCACCGGAGACGACGGTTTCTCACCTCTGGCAGTATTTCTCGTGAGGTAAAGTTCTTGTCTTCCTCTCTATTTGCTCTACGCTATACCTTCTGTCTTCCTCTTATACATGTAAATTGCTGTGAAAAGTTAAAGATGATTTTAGATTGTTAATTGTGCAATGAGCATTTGAGATATTGAGATTATTGACGGAGGATGGGACCCAATTGGATTGAGATACCTGTTAGTTAGCGCAGACACGGACACCACGTCTGATCGACGGTGTCCGACATTTAAAAAACAAATTAACGTATGCCGATGTGTCTGGAGGTGCGTGTCGGTGGGCATCGGATACGTGTCCGGAGGGGTCGGACACGTGTCCGGAGGCGTCGGACACGTGTCGGACACCATATCGACACCCTATATGAGGTGTCAGAATTGAGGTTGTTGACGGAGGATGAGACCCAATTGGATTGAGATACATGTTAGTTAGTGCAGACACGGACACCACGTTTGATCGACGGTGTCTAGCATTTAAAAAACAAATTAACGTATGCCGATGTGTCTGGAGGTGCGTGTCGGTGGGCGTCGGACACGTGTCCAGAGGCATCGGACACGCGTCGGTATGTGTCGGACACGTGTCCGGAGGTGTCAGACACGTATCGGACACCATATCGACACCCTATATGAGGTGTCGGAATTGAGGTTGTTGAATGTGCATTAAATTTAGGTTAGTTAGGTTAATGCGACATTTTTAGCATGCACCCCCTGGAATCTAATCGTGGCTCCAGTGCTGGCTATAATTAGCCCTAATTAGTCCTGATTAACAATATTTTAGTAAATCAATTAACCCTAATTAGCTCTAACGAGCCTAATTAGTTTTAATTAACCCTAAGAACCTGATGAAATTCAAATTAGCTGTAATTACCTCAAATTAGCCCAAATGAACCCAAAACCCGCGCATATTGATTGTAGTTAGCCTAATTAGTCATAATTTGCACTAACATAACCCAATTACGCCTAATTAGCGCTAGTTAGGTAATCAACACTACTCGGCACCATCAAAATCCTAATTAGGACTAAATAACCCTAATTAGTCCTAATCAACCCTAATTAGCGATAATTATCCGAAACTAGCCCTCATTAACATTAATTAGCCCTAACATAACCCAATTAAGCCTAATTAGCCCTAATTAGGACTAATCAGCACTACTCGGCACAATTAAACCCTAATTAGGACTACATAACTCTAATTAGTCATAATCAACCCTAATCAGCTATAATTATCCGAAACTATCCCTCATTAACATTAATTAGCCCTAACATAACCCAATTAAGCCCAATTAGCCCTAATTAGGACTAATCATCACTACTCGGCACAATTAAACCCTAATTAGGACTAAATAACCCTAATTAGTCCTAATCAACCCTAATCAGCTATAATTAATAATCGTAATTAACCTTAATAACCTAGTTAGCCCTAATTAGCCCTTGTACATCCCATAATTACTCCATGTTGCCCAGAGATGGTTCAATTACTCGTTGTTTACAAACCCTGCCTTCTTTATATTAATTGTTGTTTTGAGAAGTCCATTGGCAACGAGATGGTTCAACTCGTTGCCAACGAATTCTATTTAATGTGGAATTGGTAACATATGCAACGATCATTCTGTAGTTTTGATATTTCGGAAAGATTCTTGCATATCTTATCAATTTCTGAACACATGCATGCATAGAAACCCTTAGTTCCCGTTCAAAGGTACTCATTACAAAGTAATGCCTTGTAATGAGCCTTTGGATGTCCAGTTTGGACAGTTTGGAAAAGCTAATTGTTTATAAAACAGTATTTTGACTCATGCTTTATGTTCTATGTCGTGGATATTTGGTACACGTTCTCGTGTGTTTCTCCGGGTGCATACAGATCTGGTGTTCTAACATCCGTCAAACCTTCCTGAGCAAGGTTAGATGAATGTTAGAACACCTAATCGATGTGGTGTACTTGGAGAAATGCGGGGAGGTGCTGCCGAATTTTTCACAGACATCGGACTAAGCATGAGTTATTCACTGTTTTATAAACATGTGCTTTTCTGAATGGGATAGGACCACTACCTGTTCAAGAGTGGAGGGGAAATATGTAGACATGTTGTAACATTCATGCATTGATATTTACATCGGCAATGCCTAATGACTGGTCATTATTGAAGGTGGTATACAGTACGATAATTCAGTCGTCATGTCAGTCGATCGAAGTTGGATGAAAAGGAAGAATGCTGAAGATTTTGAGTGTCGCGTTGACGAATTTCTCGACTTCGCTTATGCGCATCCTGCACATGTTGACCTTGATAAGATAAGGTGTCCGTGCGGTAGATGTGAGTTGTTGCACTGGAGAAAAAGAATTGAAGTAAAATGGCATCTTCGTCGGTACGGTTTTATGGGTGGATACACAAGGTGGACGCAGCACGGGGAAACGATAGTATTGTCGTCCAACCTGGCTAGTCAAACTGAAGTTAGGGAGGAGGCACGATATGATTTCCGAGATATGATTATGGATGCTGGGCATGCTAATGTTGACTGGGGTAACGACAGTCCACAACCGTCGAACGAGGGGGCTCATCAGTTTTATGAGTTGTTGAGAGCTGCGGAAGAGCCGCTGTGGGATGGAGCTCCGAAACACACACGGCTGTCTGCGGTTAGTAGGTTATTACAGTTGAAATCAGACCACGGGCTGAGTGAGAAAGGTTTTAACGAGTTTGTTACCTTCATCAAAGAAATACTGCCCGAAAGTGAAAAGCTACCGCCGTCGTACTATGACGCGAAGAAGATGATGAGGAAACTTGGGTTGAGCTATGACCGGATAGATGCGTGCAATAACGATTGTGTATTATTCTGGAAAGAGAATAAGGATTTGTCAGTATGTCCAGTATGTGATCATTCGAGGTACAAACCGGACAAAGGGAAGAAGAAAAACATTGCATGGAAGATATTGCGATATTTCCCGGTCACACCACGGCTTCAGAGAATGTACTACTCCTCCAATACAGCTGAACATATGAGGGCTCACCGTGAGACTCGCAGCAACGATGCCGATGTGCTGACACACCCAGCTGATGGAGAGGCGTGGAAGGAGTTTGACCGCAGGCATCCAGTCTTTGCTCAGGAAGTTCGGAATGTTAGACTTGGTCTGGCAACCGATGGGTTCAACCCTTTCGGTCAGTCTACCACGCCTTACTCCTGTTGGCCTGTTATTATTGTCCCTTACAACCTTCCACCAGGCATGTGCATGAAGAAGCCGTATATGTTCTTGTCGTTGCTTATTCCGGGGCCGAAGAGTCCCGGTAAGGACATAGATGTGTATTTAAGGCCGTTGATTGATGAGTTAAAACAATTATGGAATCATGGAGTCGAAACATATGATGCATCCCTTAAACAAAATTTTCAGATGAGGGCTGCTTTGATGTGGACTATACATGATTTCCCTGCATTGGGAATGACGTGTGGCTGGAGCACACATGGGAAGCTAGCATGCCCTGCTTGTATGGGCGTGAACCCCGGTCATACGTTAAAGCACGGCGGAAAGGCCTCGTGGTTCGGATGTCACCGTAAGCTTTTGCCACCGGGCCATCAGTTTCGTAGGCAGAAGGATAAATTTGACGGGACAATCGAGCGTGAGGTTGTCACACTGGACTACCCATCTGGTGAAGAAGTACTCTCACACCTGGAGGCACTTGATACTGACATACCACACGGTAAGGGTGTGCCGGATCGGAAGATTGCAGGGTTCGGGAAAGAGCACAACTGGAGAAAATTTTGTATCTTCTGGGAGTTAGCCTACTGGAGGACGCTCGTTATCCGAAACAACATGGATGTGATGCATATTGAGAAGAACGTTTTTGATAATGTGTTCAACACAGTGATGAATGTCAAGGGCAAATCGAAAGATCACCTTAAAGCGAGAAGGGATCTACAACAGTTGGGTGTACGCCGTGAATTGCATCCTCGGACAGTCAGTGGGAGGACCATACTTCCGAAAGCACCTTACTGTCTAGACAAGAAACAAGTGGAGAAGGTCTGTCAGTGGGTTAAGAATTTGAAGCTTCCGGATGGGTTTGCGTCCAACATATCTCGTTGTTGCAATGTATCGGAATGCAAGTTCCAAGGGATGAAGAGTCACGACTGCCACGTATTCATGGAGAGATTCATTCCTATTGCCTTCCGGGGACTGTTGCCACGGGTTGTTTGCGAGACTTTGACTGAATTATCTCATTTCTTTCGAGATATATGCTCTTCTACGATCCGGGTGAGTAACATGGAAGTGCTTGAGAAGAACATTGTGGTGACGATTTGCAAGCTGGAGAAAATCTTCCCACCTTCGTTCTTTGATTCAATGGAGCATCTGCCTGTTCACTTGGCATATGAAGCTAAGATGGGTGGACCCGTGCAATATCGGTGGATGTATCCCTTCGAGAGGTAATCCTTAAATTGTTACAGTTGTTCGTTTACACTTAATGCGACATCTGTTATCATTGATATTCCACCTAACTCGATTCGCTAAACTTCTAGGTTCATGTTCCATTTAAAGAAAAAAGTCTGTAATAAGGCTCGGGTTGAAGGCTCAATTGCGGAGGCTTACGTAATGGAAGAACTTGTAAACTTTTGTAGTCAATATTTCGGGCCTAATGTTGGTACAAGGTTAAATCAACTAGGCCGAAATGATCCCGGAGCAAGCACAAATTTGGAAGGGCAATTGTCAATATTCAAGCAGCCAGGGAGTCCGTTCGGCCGAACGTATACTCGATGGCTAACAGATGAAGAGTACAGTGCTGCAACAATATATGCCCTTCTAAATTGCGATGAAGTTTCGGCATTCGTTGAGTAAGTTAAAATCTTAATTCACTTACATTGCTGTACATAATTGAAAGTGTGTGTTAAGCGAGTTAAATGCATATTGGTTTGCAGTGAGTTCGATGCGGAATCTTTAATCACTGATCCCGCTGGACTTGAATCTCATCGGAAATCACAATTTGTACAGTGGTTCAAAATCTGTGTAAGATTATTTAACGAAATTATATTATGTGTTATATACAGTTCTGTGGCCAATTAGTATACTGATTTATCCTTAATTTTTACCGTCATCTACAATAGGTTCAGTCAATGGATAGACCAGTGGCCTCATGCTTGAAATTACTAGCCGAAGGCCCTAACAAACAAACTAGTACGGCTGCGAGTACTGGGGGGTTGAAGCGATGGCTGGATATGCCGGAGGTCGTGAATCGGCCGAAAGGCCGCATACGCGGCCTGCCTAGCACGACTGCTCGTGCCGTGATAGGAGCGTCCTCACCCCTGCTGCCCCTCCACAGACACCGGCTCCTCGGCCTCAGTTGGACGACGAGGAGATCCAGCGCATTGCTACAGTGGTGTGCCGGATGATCAGGGAGCAGGGCACTGTTGGACAGGCCACCCCGGCCCCGGATCAGCAGGATCCAGATTCGGGACTCGGGAACCCCTGATGAGCCCCTTCCCGTGCCCGTTCCTAGCTTCCCCCCCCCCCCCGTGCCCGGCTTGTACTCTTCTCCCCTCTCCTAACCGGCTAGATCCGGTTCCCGGCTTGTACATATATTGTTGTTTTTATTATAAATATTTTTTATAATTGATTATATATATTTCTTTCTGTATTGATTATTGCGCGTTGTTGTTGAGATTTGAAAATTGTATTACAGGTCTGGGTAATTGAAAAATAAAAAAAAATTTCAAAAAAAAAATTGACTTTTGGCGACAGAATAATTATTTAGCGACAGAATATTCCGTCGCTAAATAGTTTTTTAGAGACGGAATATTCCGTCTCGAAAATATAACTCCGTCGCTAAAAAATATAATTCGCGACGGAATATCCGTCGCTAATTAAAAATAAATCCATCTGTAAAAATGACATATTTAGCGACGGATTTAAATTTTCGTCGCTAAACTATTAGTGACGGGCTTTTATACGAGGGATATTTAGCGACGGTAAATCCGTCGCTAATTATTTTAGCGACGGATTTTTGGCTTTTAGCGACAGATTACCCCGTCGCTAAAACCCTGTTTTCTTGTAGTGTTGGCTACCAGCTAGCGTTCTTAGGCGTCTCATTATTGGACCTCTCACTGACCAAGATGATTCTCTAAAAGTTAGTAACGTTATCAAAAATAGATCTTAGGATCTTGACCTTTTGCATTCTCTCCTAACTCACAACATCGTGAAAATAATTTGCACAGTCACTCTACCCCAATACCATAATGAACCTGATGACCTCTATCGGCCTACAAGCCAGGGTGAATATTCGGTTAAGTCGGCATACACTGCGATCAACACCTCCAATAAGGATCCTACAATAAGTTGGCAGTGGATATGGAAGGCAACATGTCCATGGCACCTACAGAAATTTCCTATGGAAATGTATGCACCAAGAACTAGTGAGTTCGTTCAAATCTTCACCGGCTCATAGACAACACTTGTCCTCATGGCTGTGGGCAAATTAAAACCATTGTCCTCGAACCTGCCCTAGGATCAAATATCTTTCGGATATTCCACATTCAACTACCACCCCTCAGTGACAGCGTGCTTTCTCTTGGTAAAATTGATGTAAAACTCACATGAGCGATTGTCGTCCCTTTCGATCACTTAACATACCGTGGAACACTCTCTTGCTTTCCATGCTCTCACAGATTTGGCATTACAGGAATAAACTAGTACGTCTTAATGAAACCTTTCTTGATGCGCGTGGATTTTTTAATGAAGCCTAAACTTCAGCACGTGATTATCTTTTCTTTATAAATCGCGATGACATCATCCAAATAGGAAAAACAATCATCTTTATAGGATGAAAACCACCACCAGGCAACAGGGTCAAACTTAACATTGATGGGAGTGCTAATCGGAGATCTTAACTAGGGGGAGCGACAACTATTATCAAGGATTATGAGGCTAGGTGGATAGGGGTTGGGGGGCTGGGGGGGTGCTCTCGACATCTTTGCACCGCTGATAGTCAGGTAGTGGAATGATCGGCGGTCAGGGACGGTCTGGAACTTGCCTGGAACAAAGTCTTAAAAAAATATAGTCATAAAGGTCGATGATCAATGTATAGTCACGTTAATGAAATTTGAACTCCCCACCCCCCCTCCCTCCAGTTATTAAAAGTTTGGTTCTTGACTGCAAGGCACTGCTTAAGCGCACATGGAAGCTGTGGACCACTCATGTATATATATAGAAACCAACTTTTGCGCGTACTTTATGGCTAAACGGGCGGAATATCAGTAAAATGGCTATCAGTATTGGAACCATGAGCCGATTTTTTTTGTTACATTTACCCTTTCTGTACTTTGATGCTAGTAAGAGAGTCACCGTACTTCGTATGGCTTAACTTAATAGATAAATAAAACTTGTTCTGATTTCTAAAAAAAAAGAGAGGTTGCGTAATACTTTACATTAGTATATGCACCGGCCGACCATTATGAGAACCACCTTTGGTGTGCCAAGGCGTCTTTGACGTAGCTCTCGCATTCTAATGGGGTTAAGGCAAAGCCTTAGGTGTTTTGTCTTTAAATGATTATGTTAGGTAGTGTCCAATTTGCATATTTCCTAGCCAAGATAATTGACAAGGTAGCATCTTTGATGTAATACTTGACAGTAACAGTACTAGTTTCGGCCAATATACACGAGTGGAAATAATTTAATAAGAAAAGAAAAAACTGGCAAAAGAGTGTTGCTTACATCACAAACCTTTAGTCAACTTTGTTACATGTAACTGAAAAGGGTTGCTAAATATATTATAGCGACAAAAAGTTGTTGCTAAAAACTTTTTAAAATGGCAAAATATATCATTTAGCGACGTAATATCTCACTGTAAAATTTTTATTATTATTAAAACTGTTACAACAGATGTACAGTATAACCAATAATTCTTATTGTTTAGTCATCGCGCATCAACCAGGGCCGTAGCATTTTGATGTGGCAGTTTTAGATGATTATTATATTAAGTTAAGTTCTGCAACAAAATTGTCCAAGACACGGAGTATTTAACAATATATACTAGGTCGTTTGGAGCCAATGTGGCGTTGCCAATTGTTTTTATTTTTATTTATTTTTTCTCATTCGAGAGTAGCGGCTAATGGAACCTGACAAATTTCTAGTCAAGTTTCCCAATGGATTATGGACAAAGGACCTGTAGAGTGGGCAAAGGTTAGAGACGTACGGCTAGCGGTGAGTTTAATAATTCTGTTCATCTGTCATCATGTTACCACTTTCAAGGAAGCTGACATATAGTCCTGTAAAAAGCAAAGTCTTTCTATCCTTGGTTGGTACGAGATGTGAGTTCATGTTCAACTCATGAGGTCCTAAAAGCAAATTCAAACATGGAAAGGTCCGGCTCCAATGTTAGGCATGCTGCATGCAACATGACAGCGCGAAACAAAGAAAAGCAAAACGTATAGGACTGATCACTAGCTCTAGTGTCGGCCCTTCCTAATTTTAGTCAAATAAATGTGCCAACAATTACGGAGGAAATGTTTGGTCTAATTATATTATATTATTATATTGTGGCTTTGCACTTTTAGCCATAGTCACATATTTTTTTTAGCATTTTCTTTGTTGTCATTTCTTTGTGTCGGTTAAAGTTCGACATCGACTATACGTGGGAGTATGATCGGTTCTTATGTCTCTCAGGCCGGGCTTTCGGCCACTTGATCATGCATTTATGTTGGAAACAAGACTTTATATTGTATTAGATGCGCACGCTCTATGATTTTCAAGTTGCTACCTCATCGCTTCTTTTAGCCCTTTACAGTCAACTTTACCCCGCTCGAGCCTTGGGATCATCTACTTCCAACTAGGCGTGTTTCACATCGATTATACATGAGGATAGAGATTGATTATTATATGTGACGATTTCTCCTCCTTTTGAGCATGCTTTTAAGTTGGATATTCTGCTTTAATCTTGCTAACTCATATCATGGATAAGCAAATTCCTTTTTGTTTATGATTATTATATTGCATTTTTAAACACCAAACTCATAAAACTAATGACAATTCTATATAACCATACTAGTAATCCTTCACTTTGATATGGAAAAATAGACGGCCACTCTACATTATGGTTGTGATCACTTCTAGTTAGATCAGACATCTATTTCTGTCCACCTCCTATCCCTTTACTTGATGAGTATCTCTGTTCATCTAGAATTCTTCTCTTGCGATAATCATCACGTGATTGTCTTTCATTAGGAAAGGGTAGCGTCTCCTCTTTATACATATGCATGTCAGATGTGAGGGTAAGATATGCTATAAGCCCCAACAATTATCTCACGAGATCTGTTCTCCCATCTACTAACTAAGGCATCAGAGATTCCCTCACAGATCTATATTCAGATCATTCTCATTGTCTTGTTTGCGTTGTACAGATATGCTCGCAAGCTCTATCCCTCCATTGTTTGAACAAAATAATGTAGCACCAGCCATGGGACAGACTAACTTAGCTCACAGTCGTTCTTGTGGCGCTGATTTCCGAACACCCAAATCCGACATGCCAAGATGGCCAAATAGCCTCTAAATCCCCTTCAAGTTGTTAAGGAACATGACAAGAATGTTCCTAACGGTTCCTCTCGAGATGCCGGCACTCACACTGAAGCCTATTAAGTACGTACAACCAGTTCCATTCACCAACCCTTTTGAGCATCTCATCCCTGATGCGACCACTTTTACAGGAGCCTTCGCTCATCTCCAGATAGTAGTAAAGCAAATCCATACATTCAAATAAAAACTTGTACAGACATACAAGCCACACCTTCATACTAGTTCATAATAACTGATATATAACTGTATTGCACACCTTACTCTCTATTTGCGAGTGCACAAAGACTTACTATCTCTAATTCTTGGGAGCAAAAACGTACTTAAAGTATTTCTGACCAACACCCTCGCTTACCCCTTTGTGATTCTCTCCTGAATCTAAAAAGTAGATATGGAAAGGGGTTAGCTACAGCTTCTTGGAGAAAATATATGACCAGCTTAAATGCTATCTTAATCAAAACAAGCATGCATAAACCAAACAAAACATGCTTAACATCAATTCATTCATTACATTTTATAGATTGCTGTGAACGAGCGGAAATAACTCATAAGCAGAGTGATACCATAATGACTCTGAGCAGCCCTAAATGTAAGTCGAATGCTTGTTCTCCTAACATCCATTCTTCGTAAGACTTTAACTGGTCATTCAAAAGCTGAGCCGATCAAATTTAGTTTGTGAGTGATAGATTTTTGACATTACACAAGACTTCCTACATATTGACAACATACATGGTGCAACGTTATGCCTTTTGGAGGTTAACTTGCTGAGCAAGCTCAACATATATCTTGTTTCCATGTAACCCAATTTGCTAGCCGTCGACCTCGGCCATTACTCCCAAAGACCCACATGATTTATAGCATACTATCATACATAGAGAGCGTTAAATACATCAGGCATCATATAAAACATTAATATTCATTTCTTGACTCAAAACAGTTTTAGTGAAAGCTCACTTCCATATTTAATCAATTTCGGGCAACATACACTTCGAATTTGAGAGTGATAAAAAGAGAACGTTAAGGCACACATCTTTAGATTTTGAGAAAGTTAGAGTACACTCAAATCTGACTAGCATTGAATGATATATGCTTGTTTAAATATCAACATAGAATCTGCCCAAAACACTCTAATCCAATTCTAGCACGAGATAAATACAAAACTATCCCCTGTAATATACACTTTTGTAGTTCACTCCTCATAATTTTAACTTTTGCATAGTGTTCCTTATAATTGACAAAACAGTTGCAAATGACTCCATAATACAATCCCCATATATTTTCAGGCATTAATTTTGCAGGTGCCGCGCACGTGCAATTTTTCAATGGGCATATTTTCCCATTCCCTTACCCTCTTGAGGTGAGATCTTAAAATCCAGATCAAAAGTGATCGGATTCAAGCCTAAACTGATTGGAAAAAAACTTCCAGAGGCAAACATTGAGACTTGGATTCAAAGACAAAACCTCCAGAATTTCACTTTCAAGCAAGTGGTCATTAATGTTGAACAACTCAAGAGGCAAACATTTCTGACAGTTTACTAGTGAGGTTGTTCTGAGAAGTGTCGAAACAAAGAAGGGGCGTTAGTTCAGTGAATGAAGGAGGGGTGTTGGAAATCAACGGCAGAAGAAGCTGGATCAAGGATGAGAATAGGACAGGGGATGCTAGAGGGAATAGGGAGATGGCTTTGGGGACGAGAGGGGCATGAGGTAATTAACAAAAAGGAGCCTTGATTCATTGTAGCGGAAGAGGATGAAGATGGTGTGGGCGTCGAGGAGGGTGTTGATGGCACGCTGACCATCAGGACAGCGAAGTAGAGCTCGTACTTGGCCGGGATGTTTGGGGCTTGGATGGATGCCACGTGACCTCTCCCTATGCTGAGATCGAAGATTGATGAGGCCAGTTGAAGGCATTGACAGAGGGTGTCTGACCACGTGTAGAGGATGTCTTTGTAGGCCAGAGAAGGGCACTACCATATACAGTTGTGGTTCTTTCGTAGTTGGTGTTTTTTAGTAGGGCTGACAGACTATCTAAAAAGAGTGGAGCAACTCGATGTTGGTGTGACTGAAGGTGGTGGATGTGGCTGTGAATTGGTGGTAGTGGTGGTGATGTTGTTGCTACTGATATTGCTTTGAAAATCTGTTAGGTCCTCCATGATTTTGCACTTGAGAATTTAAACAATGATAAGGAGTGGACAAATATAACAATGAAATTTTTTTTATGTGCACATCACATGCATACTTAACGCCCTACAATAGATGAACTTTGCTTTTTAGAGTTGTTTGGATTGTTTTTGTCAATTAAAGTGAACATTATTGCAAAAGTTGCAACTACGGGGAGTGAACTGCAAAAACGTGTATATTATATGGGATACTTTTGTATTTAACCCTTTTAACACTACATTAGCACATAAAGCAACATGCATATCGAAGTATATAGACTCTAACCATGATTAAGACATGCTCACAGTTGCTCATATGTAATACCCCACATTTGATAAAAAGAAACTGGTTAGGGTCTTGAACTCATTATGAACTTCTTTTTTTTGGGTCAAGAAGAGAACATCCAATCACCAATGGTTACTAATATGAAATTGTAAAAAGAAGTCCCCTTTTTTCCTTCCTTGTTCAAGCTCTCAAAATTTCTCTCTAGGTATTCTAAAAGTAGGCAACTCCCCTCTATACTCTTCTGTTTTTTACTTCAAAAGGTACAAGTTATGAGTCACCAAAGTACAAGTAAATTTTTCCAGTTTTCACCCTAGAGCAACAAGAGTATCAAAGGTATTGGTCCCCTTCCAAGTTCTAACAATAACGTCATGACAAGCTAAATCAATTTTTAGACTAATTAGGCATCACAATTACATGTTAACCTAGTTTAGTAACAAAGTAATCACAATTAGCTTAGTGACTAAATAATCATAATTAACCTTAACAAATCTAGATTAGTGTAATCAAGATTAGGGCTCAACTAATCATGCTTACGGGTAACTATTACGTTTGAGACCAACTAATTAGGATTAAGACAAAACTAATCCACCTACTTTAGATGCTTCTATGCCAACACAAGAATACAACTTGTTCAACATAAATTGGTCATGAATATTACTCATATAGTGCATAAGATCTTACAACAAGAAAGATATTCACGCTACATGTATAATAATAAGCATGAAATGAAATTTACAGCACGGTTTGATCAATGTCCACACAATTTCTCTCATGGTGATTGCTTTTAGACCCTCGGCCTTGCCATTCCCAAAGCATCTTTGAGGAACGGCTCAGTGGGAAGCCATTAGATGAGCTTCTGATCATCAAACTAGTTGTAGGCCCTTGCCTCTCCATTCTCCATCTTTCGATGAAATTTCCTGCTTTCGTCGGATCGATATGGTTCGTGGTACTCAAGCCACAGCTATTGAAGTGCTATGTGACCTCTTGTGAAGGTGGAAAGTCCTTCGTTGTTAAAGATCCAATGATGATAAAGAACTCTAGTAAGCCAAACCATCTTTATGCCTTTGGTGGAAGAAAATCCAAAATGTTATTTATAGATTTGCTCCACCTTAGAGTCACCACTCCGCAATGAGCTAATCTCATTTATCTGCTCCAATGCCGATATATTCATTTGCAGCGCAGCAAAAATGCCCTGTATTGACCATTGGTCACCACTAATGGATTTTGCGTCAACCCTAAGGACAAGGCAGTGAAATAAAAGAAACATCCCTTCGCACCAAAATGTCAAGTTATCATCAAGGGAGAGGTAGACATTCTCTTCGTGACAGACTTTATTCGGGAGATCGATAGAAAGGTTAGGTCACCAATGTTGTCATGGTTGCAAAGCCCAATGGTCATGGTTGCCAAGCTTAATAGTTAATGGCTCATTTGTATTGGTTCTATCAATCTCAATAAGATTTGCCTTAAGGATAGTTGTCCTCTTCCCTGCATTGACATCTTATCTAATGCCACCTCCTTCATGAGCTTCTAAGCTTTAATGGATGACTTCTCTGTACACAATCAAATTCGAATACATGAGGACAATGTCCTAAATATGACTTTTTATAACTAATCAGGGATTTTGTTGTTACGAAGTGGTACCCTTCGGCTTGAAAAATTGCTTGAAAATGTATCCAGGCCTAGTTTGTAAGATCTTTAAGCCCTTGATAGATAGGAACATGGAGGTCTACATTAATGAATGTCGGTGAAGAGCCATGAAGCTACTGAGAGCATTAATGAACTCTGTGATTGCTTAAGCCTCTTGTGACAATACTAAACGCTCCTTAATCTGGCCAAATGTGCCTTTGGAGTTTCTTGAAGGCAAGTTTCTAGGCTTCATGGTCTCTTACAGTGGCATTATAGCAAACCTAGAGAAGATTAAGGCCATCAAAGATATGGCTCCTCCCTGTATAATTAAGGATGTGCAAATGCTCATACGGCGTGTCGCCACCCTGTGCCAAATTTTGTCTAGCTCAACATAAAGGTCTACCCTTCTTCAAATCTCTCAAGGTATTGAAGTCACTTGAATGGAGGGTGGAGTACCAAGATTCATTTGATGCATTGAAGCATATTTGATGGAGCACTCACTTCTCTCCAAATTGCTTCTAGTAGAAGAGTTGTTTCTTTACCTTGCCATGGCTGACTCTGCCATTAGTGTTGTGCTTGTTCGAGAAGAATACACGACCCAACGCCCTTTCTAGTATGCCAGTGAGGTCCTCCAAGGAGCTGAACTCCCTTATTACAATACAGATAAGTTAGCCTTTGGCTATTAATTGCCGCACAAAAGCTCTGTACATGCTTCCAGTCACACTCCACCCTCATACTTCCTGACAAGCTAGTCCGTCGAACTTTACACAAGCCTAACCTGTCCAGATGCTTGGTGGCTTGGTATGTTGAACTTGGCGAGTTGGATATTCATTACAAGCTTCGCCCTCAGTTAATGAGCAGGCTCTTTTTTGACTTCATAGTTGAGTGCACCTTTCTAATTGAAGGCAATGCCACATCAGAAGACCTTCCAATAGAGTCACTTTTCATGTGGACATTAAATGTAGATGGATCTTCTAATGTTAATGAAAGTGGTGCCAACTTCATCCTCGAAGGACCATATGGCTTAATTTTTAAGAATGCCCCTACTTTTTTTTCAGTCTCAAACAACATAGTAGAGTATGAAGCCCTTATAGCCAGAATGCACCTTGTAAAGGCCATTCAAGCAAATCTTTCCAAGCTTACAATAATTGCCAACTAGTTGTCAAGCAACTCTTAGAGGAGTACAAGGCCGTGATATAAAGATGTGCGACTTCCTCCACACGGATAAGAAGGTAATCTGCTCCATCAGACGTTTCCTAATCTAGCAGATTAGCAGAAGTGATCTGAAGTGGATGCTCTATCACACAGCCTCCGTAGATAGCTCGAATCTCCAGTGCACTGTCCACTTTGAGCTCCTCTACGAGCCAAGAATTTCTTCTCAAAGAAATAACTGACATTTTTCGTTAGGCATCATGGAATGATTTGATCAAGAAATATTAGGATCATGGTCTTTTACCCCAAGATAGGAAAGAAGCCAAGCACATTGTATTATGCTCATCCAGATATGCAGTTGTAGACGATGTCTTGTAGATGATGTCCTTTACCCTTCCCTACCTTTGCTGCCTTACTCCCTCCGAGGCTGAGTATGCGTTCCCTCACGTACATGCAGCACTTAAAAGGCATGCTCTTATGCACAAAGTCCTCGATGCGGATACTACTGGCCTATGATGATGTAAGAAAATGAATATTTCACTCAAAGTGTGATGCTGGCTAGTGTTTTGCTTTATGCCCTACACTAGATTATCTCCATGAGAGAACAATCCTTTTAGTCGTGTGAGGGATGGATAGTCTTAACCCTTTCCCCTTGCTTCAGGACAACAAAATGGATAGTGAAAGTTTGTTATAATTGCCATTGACTATTTAAGAAAATGGGTTAAAGTAGAAGCTTTGGTGACCATTACGGAGTAAAAGTGTGAGGGTTTTTTTTGGCAAACTGATGGCCTGAAACACCAAATCATAGTTTGTCATTTTGAAATTCTTTGGATCTTGGTCACTGATAATCGCCATTTATTCGCCAACCCAACTTTCATAGCCTTTTTCTCTAACTTATCATCAAACGTTGCTTCATGTCAGTTGCTCATCCACAGTCTAATAGCCAAATTAAGTCATGGAATGAACCTTATTTCAAGGTATCAAGAAGAAGCTCTATGGAGATAAGGGAGTTTGGTTTTATGAGCTCCCAAAGATTATCTGGGCCTATCGCACCACAAGTAGAAACCCCACAAGAAAGACTCCCTTTAACTTGGCATTTAGAATAGAAGCTCTAAAACCCGATTGAGATCAGCTACCTTATCTTTGGGTAATTACATTTAATTATGTTCAGAACGATGATGCCCTCTTAGCCAATTTGAAACTATTGGATAAAACATGGGATCAAGCCCTCATTTGCCTTGTCTTGCCTTTTAAAAGTAGGGGATTACCAAGTCTCATGATTGAGGGATACACCCTCGTACATTTTGCCACAGTGATCTTGTTGTTCGCAAGATGAAAGCTTTGCTCCCAAAGACGCTGTACGAAAGCTTACATCAAATTAGGAAGGCCCTTCACAGTTTGCACAGCCACAATCTCTACTACAGCCACTACCACAGGCTCGGATACACTCCTAAGGTCATGTCCTCCTTTTCAGCCTCTTCCTCGACTTGGACCTTTTGTTAAATGTGTTTAAGTCCAAGTCAGGGAATGCCTAGTGTAAACACCCAATTTTTGTAGTTTTGTTATTTATTAAATAATTATTGGACTTTATGGTTAATTAAGATATTATTCTAGGCTTCTGCCTAATAATATATTGAACCTATTCTATTCAATTACATCCAGGAAGGGGTCCAATCCAATCTGATTTGAGTGCAATCCAGTGCAGTTGTCCAGCCTAGTTAGAATCCAGTCCACTTAGTTAAACTAGTCCAGTTAGTTAGGTTTAACCCAAGTTAAGGTCAGGAGATTGTGATTGATTAGATGATTTGAAAATATCTAGTGATTTATCATTGATACATGTGATTAATCCTCATTTTATATGAGATATGAAGATAAGTTTTGAATCTGGTACATCCCATCAAACAAATTAGATGTAAGTACTTAATTAGGGTCAAATAATGTCTAAAAATTTAAAAAAATCATATTTAATTTATGGGATAAACCGGCCGGTTTTCAACTAGCCGAGCGGTAAATTGACTTTTGTCAATCTAAATTTTTATTAAATATTCTGTCTTATCTTCATACTAAAGATTGATAAGGTCATCTTACAGTTTATGACATTCCAGGCCATAGGGCCCTTGGCCTAACGTTTTCAAGTACTAGCTTTTTCTCCTTAGAGCTTTTCATACCATTTCTTTCAAAGAATTAGTAGATCATCTCTAAGAAGAATTTAGCATTTCATATTCACTTCTAAATAGTCTTAAGTCACTTGCATCATGGATTCATCATAAGGAGTACTAAAGTCTTCTAAGCAAGCGCCTTCTCGAGGTATATTTAGAGTTTTGTATATAAGATTAGATTATAATAATCTAGAAATGTCTCCCAATCTCATAATCACATTTCCATTCAAAAAATCAAAAAGTATCTTTTACATTTCTTTGTCTACATCTAGGCTCAAAATGTAAATTACTTTGCGTAAGACCAATATCAAACTATGGTGGTTTTTATTCCGATCGGATAGGTAGGCAATTTGACCCCCGATGTCTAGTTCAAGCAAAAACATAAAAATTAACCTAGGGTAGTTTTTATCATGTTTTTCATGCTACGTGTTTTAAGGCCAAAATTCAATAAAAATGAAGTAGAGACCAAAAGGGCGCAGCGAGTACTTAACATCTTCCCATAGCGCAACTTAGTCCTCGAACCCTTCTCTTGGTTTTGATAGACTAGTCATCTTTGTGGACACCTTTGAGTCATTTCTAGGTTTTCTGATTCTCCTCTAATTAAATAAGAAGTGGAATCCATTAACATCCACTATTTTGGAGATCTTTTCAAGGTGGTTCACCACACCACTGTCATATATGGTAACTTTTACCCTTTGACTAGGGCTATTTGAATTAGCATCACGCAAACTCATTGCCTTACACATGGCCGACTGCTTGAACTACGCCATTACTGGGTAGCTACAGCCTTGTTCTGTAATTCCACGCATTGGTCTAAGTCAGCCCTGGATGCTTTTGGTTTGACCACCTTCCTGCTAAGGTTGGCCACCATCTTTTTAGAGTCCTTCCTTTGATTCTTTGCTACATGAACCCTTTGCTTTGCCTTGTTCTTGAAGCTTCACCATCGCCAATAGCTTCTCAGCCCCCATCAGGACTTATGATAGACTGTAAAGTACAAATGCTTAATAATTCTAAGCATGTTCCACACCATTTTGCTGGCTGTGGTAGCAAGATTTGGGCAGAAAGATGCACTCAGAGAATAATAGCCTTGCTCAACTATTCCAAAGAAGTATGTGTGCTTTTGAACACAAACTCTTTGATTGTCACACTCTAGATGAAAGGCTATGGATTTCAGACTTTGGTGAGCTGGAAGGCTCAATTTTGCTTGGGGCTTCCCTCTTCTTTAGCGCTTCCTTAAGCGTCTCGTTCTGAGCTCGAAGGCCCAGCATTGCTTGGGCCTCCTCAATCCTTTACTAATTGGGCTGATGCAGCCTATTCCAAGGCCTCAAATTCAAGTCTATCACTCAGTAGTTCTCCATGTTGGTTGACTGAGTTTTTTGGGACACTATCCGCCATCACAAAATTTGGGCCGATACATAATGGCTCCTCTGTGCTATGTCCTCGGCTCAATCCACTACACGGCTGAGCTTCACTTGACAAAATTTTCTCTCCAATTTAAAGCATGGGTTGTAATGCTACTTATGTTTGATGTTGCTTGAAGTGTTTACCAAGGTGATCTTCTCTTTCCCTACTACCCATCCTTCTTAGTCGAATAAAAATGATCTTGCACTCAAGAAGTTGGTCATTGGATAAAAGATACAGAATCTATAGGCTTGGCCAGTTTAAGCATAGCAATGTAGTCAAAGTCCCCTTCACTTAGTTGTGCATCGTTCAAGGCATTGCACTCCTTCGTGTTTATCTCAAGGTTTCATTCATTGGGGATGCCCCTAGCAACCCCCTAAGGAAGATTGGCGAACAAAAATATGTCCTTCCATTTAATGTTGGCAAGGGAGATTTGCGAATAATTGGCTCTGGCCCTAAATCTATGACTAAGGTAGCATCACTCTACTTGCCTTGTGATTGTGGAGATGGAATAAGCATACCTATATACTCTTATCCGTGGAGATGGTATAAGCATACCTACTTGCCAAATTGTTCAATCTGTCCTTCCATTTAATATACCGAGATAATTAATGACACTGGTACACAAAAAGCGAGATAAATCTCCATGCATGTGAAGATAGCTAAGCAGGCACTAAGTCATACACATTGAGCAATTTGGCAAAGAAGGGGTGGATGGCCACTCTAAAGCCGTTGTAAAACATGTCCCCATATATGGCCATTTGGTCGACGATACATAAATTTGCTGCTTCTCCTTCATCAGGTAACCTAAAATCGACATATTTAGGGATATTGCATCGTAATGGCCTTTAATATCTTACGATTAGCTACTTAATGTACTCCAAAGTATATGGGTATCGAATGAATTTTGCTTCACTACCTCCTTTACTAATTATCTGTGGTAGGCATTTTATGAGGATGATTATAAGGCACCAAGGGAACCCCAATAGCCACGGCCATGGGTAAAAGGTATGTTCTTCGACCCCCTCGTTCCTAGTAATGTCACTTGACAAAGAAACATGTTCACCACTTGAAGAGGACATATCATTGGATCAAACTTGGAAGATTCAAATAAGATGAAAGGGGGTAGGACTCATACTTAGAAGAAAGAGTGACCGATGGATGGTCTAAGGAAGTGCAATGATCTCCGGTGACTCTTTCATTTCTTCAGCAGCTCCTCCTCAAATCTCTCTAAATTATCAAAGATTCTTGCTCGTGCTCTGAAGTGAACCGAAGTGAATTGAATATGAAGGCAAAACCCTTTATATTGGGTTCTCTAACGCACATATCATTTAATAGTTCATTCAATGGTTATAATTGCCACATGGTATAGCCTCACATAGTCCCATAATTGCAATTCAAGAAGTGAAGGGGAAAATTATCTTTATGCCCCTTAGAATGAACCTCGTCTTATATGAACAGGAGCACATGCACTCTTTTTATCAAGAAGACACCAAATGCTCGTCGAGCTGAGCATAAGCACTAATTTTCACAAGAAGTCACCAGATGCTTATCCTGCTGAGCATATAAGCTCCTTTTCACAACAAATGGTGAGCACCTTTCAGTAGGAGTCCCCAAATGCGTGTCTAGCTGAGCATATGTGACCCTTTCACATCGGGTCACCAAATACTCGTGCATTATAAGATATGTGCTCCTTTTCACATCGAGTCACCGCTTTCAGAGCATATGTGCTACTTTTCACTAGGAGTTACTAAATACCCGTCCATCCGAGCATATGCGCTCCTTGTACAAGGCATCACCAAACATTTATCCATCAAATCATATGTTCTATGTATTGCAAGGAGTCACCAAATACTTGTACAGTCGAGCATATGAGCTCCTTTTCACAAGAAGCCACCAAATGCTCATCCTACAAAGCATATGAGGTCATTTCATAGCACTACAAGCTTGTTGCTCTGCCGCCTTAACTCCTTTCATGGGTTCAAGCTCTCTACTCGACCAGCCAAGCAAACGGCCTCCCTTTAAGGCTCCAAGATCTCTACTTAGCCAACCTTTCACAGGAGCTCCCGTTAACAGTCCAAGCTCTTTGCTCAACCAGCCAAGTGGATGATCGGCCTATCTCCAGGGTTTAAACTCTATGCTAGTCTAGCCGAGTAGACAAGCTCCCCTCGCGAGTCTTAGTGCTTGACCATATATGGTCGTTTATTCTCATCGAATAATCTTATTTGAAACAGACTAAGCCTCATTCCGGACATGAATCACGTTGCTTGACTAATTGGGTGGATCGATATTTATGTTAGCTGACCACTAACTCTTATGGCATCCCCAAGGAAAAACTAACAACACTACAAGAAAATACCACGATCTGCTATTGGCTGGGGCATGTTATTATGATTTCACTTCTTAATTATCTTAAGTGTATACTATCATTATCTGTTTAGATAATCTCTGATTCGATATTACATGAACGGACGATTCTGCGTGTTTGCAATCAAAAATCTATTTTACAATAACAAAAATTCTTCTGTATACCACTTTTAGAACGAGTTTAATTGATTTCAACGATATGAGTCATTGCTTTTTGTTTTTTTTTTTAATTTTATCATTTGGTACTACATCTTCCTATAACTACACATTAAATTAACCCCCATAAAGCAATGGATTAAATGAGTCGTCACTTGTTCATAACGGGTAACAGGAGCGGTTTAAAGAATACCATTAAAGTACTCTAGGCAAAAAAAGATTATAATAATAGGATTTGAAGCATGGTTGTTGTTTACTCTATAACCATAATTCTTTTTCTTTTAACTAGAAAATTCCTAATAACAATATTAACTCTAGAAAGTAGTTGTGTATTTGCAAATAGATACGCATTTTTTTAATGTTTTGTGGGTCAGAATTACTAACGTTTTGTTGCAGCTTTTCCCTAAAGAGTAAATGTGTTAGATACTAATCCTATAGTAGCATCTTTCTAAAATTAACTATAAAAAACATTTTATAAAATAAGGTGAGTTAGGACATTGTGATACATTTATAAAATTTATTGTGTTCATTAAGTTGAACAATAGAAGATGTAAATAGCAAAAAATGAGTAAAAATGACTGAAAGCTAAGCACGATTATAAAAATGCTAACAAAAAGATAAATATTAATTTGCGTTGAACTTTATACCATCAAGTGTAGACTAAATGCAACTATTTAAAGTACAAAGCCCTTTTGCCATGATAGGATCGGGCGGTTGCTCAGTTACTTTTTTTTTCCCCTGTAAATGAAGTGTTTTTGCTTAAAAAGAACGGTGACCATCATTGGCATCAAATCGACATATAACTTTTTATATTCTATAGAAATTGTCCGAGATGAAGGTGATTGTGAGACTATTAATATTCTTTAAATAAATTCATAACATTTTTAGAGAAATCCTTATGCATATAAATCTCAATTTCAACTTGCACTCTTAAATTCTATTTAGTTACCTTCTATATTTGAACCATGAATAGATGTGGTTATAACTTTTATATATCATAATCTTATATTATCATATATTAATTTTTACGTTCATCGCTTGTACATCCTACTAGTTCGAAGAAAAAGGGAGATGTTCTTTTTGAAGCAGTGACTATGAGTTGTCTAAAATAGTCATTTAAAGCTGAAACCCAGCTCTCAAGTCATCCGGCCCTTCCATTCATATCCGTTTGCCAAACTGCTGAGTTACACTCAAGAAGGGTCGACATGCTCAAGAAATTCAACACGCCTTAAATGAGTACATTGTCACTCATGACATGTTGATGCTGGTAAATTCAACACGCCTTAAGTAGATCACTTTGGAGTAACATATCCACGTTCTTTTGACCTGTTGATGCTGGTAAATTTATTATTTTAATTAGTTGTTGGGCAAGATTGAGCCACTCGCCACAGCTTAACGTGGTCACGTCCAACGAAGCTTTTGCACATTGCGAGCTCTCCCTTCCTAATCACTCACTACATCACCAATTCAATCACCTATCTGAAGAACTAAGAATAAAATTGGTTCACAAACAAATTGGTACTAGAACTTGGAGAAACTGTGAGGACTTATGAGCTGATTGAGATGTCCAAAAAAAAAAAGGAAAGAAAGAAAGAAAAAGAAAAACAGGCAATCTAAAAAATGTGGAGCAGGCTTGTGTCAAACTTGGAGAAACTGTGAGGACTTATGAGCTTGCTCCGAAGATCATATGGTAGATGATAGTCAAATCAGGAGCAAGAAGATTATTGCTTAGTTAGGCCAAATGAGAATCTTTCAACGAATGACTTTTAGTAGAAGTTGAAACTAATGGGTCCGAAACATGATCACGTACAATGGTAAAAAAATAGTGGCCGAAAGGTACAAAACAAAAATATGACTATTGTGACATACCAACCCAAGTTGGATACTTCCCCACTATCTTATTGCTAAAAATGCAGCTCAAAATCTTTCAAAGTTATATGGGAAGCCTGAGTGCAAGAGTGTCTTTCACAAGATCTTATACTATTGTGAAACAGTGGAAGAGTTTGATCACCTGGAAAGGAATGATTGATAAATATAAACTCGAAGATAATAGTTGGATTCATAAGTTGCATGGAAATGACAGCATAGTTGTTTCGTATTTATTACATCAATATAAAGTCTGATAAATCTCATACGGTGATGGCAACAAATCCCTTTGTGTTGTTCGATCACTCAGACACTTTGAAGTGTTTAAGTCGCAGAACATCCATGTCTGGGTTCTTGAAGTTGCCGTATTTCCGGGAACCATAATATTTACCCCAGTTGAATGCCCTATATTTGGCAGGGTTTTGCTCATTTGTTAGCTCCTCAATAGGCTCCATTACCACGTAGTACGCTGGGTTGAAGAAGAATGGAATGGAAAATCTCTCTCTCTCGGAGTTAACCTTTGCCCTATGCACCAAACTTACATACTTCTTGTTACTCCAAACCTGGAACCAATGGTCATATGCGACAGAGAATTAGCCAATGGTGAAAACAAGCTCATTTAATAACTAGGTTTTTGTGGTTTTGCATTTTGCAAGACCTTCAAATAAATATGGTGGACTTGATGAATGGTACCTCAAGCATGTCTCCAACGTTTATAACATAAGCATTGGGAACAAATTTGACAGGAATCCACTCTCCATCAAATGTTCGTTGTGCTTCAAGACCTCCAGCATCATCTTGAGAAAGAATGGTCAAGGCACCAACATCTGTGTGCTCGTGAGTGCCAAGAGCCAGCTTGGGAGTGGGACAAGGGGGACAGTGAATGAGACGACCCATGCTAGTGTGGTCCTTGAAGAAACCATTCAAACATTGCCTTGGCAATCCTAAGCTCATGGAGATGAGCTCCATCAACCTGAATGAAAGTTTTTCCATTTCTTGACCATATTCTTCACATACCTCCCTGTTGATTGAAATCAGCTACTACTTAGATCACAATTGGTACAAGCAGCACAAAAGCTAAACACAACTTGAAGAAGATCTTATTTTTGGGTGTTAAATTATTAGAAAATTAAGGGAAAGTGTACCTAAAGTCAGCAGGATATTCCGGCCAAGAGTGAATCAGCTCTCTTGGTGCCGTATCATCGAGATCGTACGCCATTGGAGTTCCAGTTTG
Organism: Escallonia herrerae; assembly: GCA_033070095.1. Lineage (NCBI taxonomy): Eukaryota > Viridiplantae > Streptophyta > Magnoliopsida > Escalloniales > Escalloniaceae > Escallonia > Escallonia herrerae. The sequence goes on along the minus strand of JAVXUP010003828.1, from coordinate 6,315 downwards.
TTTTTCCAAAGGAAAATCAAACACCTCTTTCCAGTCGTCAATATTCTTCGCAAATTCTTCGTACCCGTAATCATACGGCTTCACACCACCGATATCCTTCCTCAGCTTCCTCTTCTCCTCCGCCGGCTGGGCAAAGAACTTCTTCATTGCCAGCTCGAACTTGGCATGGAGCTCCAACGGCACCCCATGGTTTATCACTTGAAATGCTCCCATCTTTTCGCATGCCTCGTCAATCTCTGCCACCACGGTACCGGTGTTGCCCGATAGATCGATGACTGGGAAGTCATTGGCTTGGGTGGATGCTGCAACACACTCTGCCATGCCTAGAAGTGTTGTCTTTGTTTAGCTATATGAAGGAGAATTGAATTCTTATGAAGGCTTGGATACTAACTTCACAATGTTTGATGTGAGAAACGAAGGCTTGAGGAGGCAACCTTATATAGTTGGAGATTCGGGAGCATCCACAAGATAGATTATGGACAACGTGCATTATTTAAATTTGCTTGTACACCGCCACCTTGTGTAAACATGATTTGCACTGGGGCCTAACTTTCAACCACAACCTGTGTTAGAGCTGGCCTATGATCTATGAGGGTCAAAATCTATGGGCCCAAACCATTACAAATTTTACTGTGTGCGTCATATGGGAAATATATAAAGCTTCTAAACTTTTCTCCTGTTGGTCTCGTACAAAAAATGTTTTAGTTAAGAAAAGGGTTTCGTGAAGAACTTGGCGCATATGCCTAAAGCTTCTGAAAATCTATTGCTCGGTCCTCTACATTTTTTTGATGAGAACGTTAAGTTCATGTGCTAACTGCATCAAAAGTGAGGTTGTGAAGGCTACTTTCTTATTAGTATGGCGAAGTAGTCAGTTCACACACTTGAATTAACAGAGACAACGGATTTGTATGTGCAACAGAGAACATTACGGAATAAACAACATATCTAAAAGCTAAAACTCTTATTGCATTTCTTATAAATCGCTGCTAAACGCTGCCTTCAATTAGGATAAATCACTACATTAATCAATTTGAAGCATACCATTAAAAGACTAAATAGAGCAAAGAATTAGGGTCGGACATGCATTAATGAAAACCTTTTTTTGGTGAAAGGCACTCCTCCTATTATTTACTATGCCAATTATTGGAGCAAATATTTTGTATACCAATTAACTGCACAAAGACTGTAATGACCAAAAAGAATGACGATCCCTAAATATATGTAAAACGGTTTTTTTAAGGTGAATGACCAGAATTCGTGGGCTGACCTTTTTCACATGCTATGTAGTTGGTAGCTTAAGACCATGCCAAAGGTGGAATACATCCTAGAATACACAGGAAAAAGGTCCTCTTTACACCAATAATTGCTTTGAATTTGTCTATTTTATTCATACCTATCAGCTCTTGTCCCACACAGTTGGACCACAAATCACATGAAGATTTGAATAGATTATTCATACCTACCAGCTCCAAGATCTTTAGTGCAATTTTAATGCAAAGAAGAACATTACATTTATGAAGGCAGTTCTTAAATATCTTATGCGAAAATCTGGAAAGCTTGTAATCTGGCATGTGCTGATGACATGCATCATTCGAAAGTGAATAGATTCTCATCAGTGATGTGTAATTAACAAACTTCCAAGGCAGGTTTATTTTAAGAAAATGTCTATTTTCACGGCTTAAAAGAAAAATTGTTCTTAACTTTTAGTGACTATCGGGGTATCAAAGGGTGCTAACCTAGTTTTAAGTTGACTAAAATGAGTCTCAAACTCAATTTACTTACGAGTCAGGTACTTGAGTTAGGTGAATTTTCTTATTACGAATCTCCGCCCGGAAGTGGATTACACTATAAACAAAAAGCATTCGCTCAAACTCATTGGCTATGCATTCAGTTGGCTATGCAGAGAGATACCCTTCAAAACTCATACAACGAAGCGCTTCCCCTCTAATTGGGAAACCACTAAATAGAAGGGTCGAAGAAAGTTTGGTCCAACCGAGCTCAGCTAAAATGGAACAGAACACTGATAATGGCAATTTTCAGCAATTAAGTTTGACCAAAAGGTCGCCAAAGGCGTAAGACCTGTTGAAGGTTCTTGATATGTGTGTCAAGGTAAAGATTAAAGAGTAATCGGCTGTTTTAAGATTGCTATCAAGGGAAGTAGGTGATAATGGTGCACATTTTTCTCATTATCAACACCTGCCAGTATAAAGCATCACATCGTTTGTCATTTACACTCCTTCCCCGTTCCTAAAATATTGATGACGTTGACTTTACACGCATATTAAGATTTATGTTATGTATTGTATGTTTTTTTTTCATTTTACCCTTTAGAGAGAGGGGGAAGAGAGTGAGTCATAAAAGAGAAATTGGTTGGTAGATTGTTAAATGTGGAGAGAGAAATAAAATAAAAAAATGTAAAGTGGTGGGTCAGGAGAGAGAAATGAGTTGGTGGAGAGTTAAATGTGGACAGAGAAATTAAATAAAAAAAGAATAAAAAGGGTAAATATGTAAACATACCTACAAAATCTTTTTTATTTTGGAAGTGATCAATTTTTGTGGGACGACCCAAAAAGAAAAGATAATCAATTATTAAGAGACAGAGGGAGTACTTCTTGTGCTATCCAAAGGAAGAAGAATATGTTAATTCGAAAGGACAGATTATATACGTACGACTACGAATCTGAACACATTTTTCTTCCATGAAGGTACAAATATAACTATTTGACAAGCAACAGGGAAAATAGCTTTGTGGTTTTAAGAAAGCTTAATTGCACTATAAATCCTGAGTTTGACAACAAATTGCAACCAAAATTTCAAGTTTTACAAATCTGACACCCAAGGTTTGCAATATGTTGCAATCTCAGGATTTTATTGATGGTGGTCATTGAATCTGTTAGTTGTTGGGGATATTTTTGTCTCTTCCAATCACTTTGGCCAAACCCTTCTTCCATCCATATCCACATCCACCACACTTACTTCCTCACCACCTCATCCAGTCCTAATTTGCCACAATATGCCCTTCACCATCACCAACTCCTCTACACACAAACACGCACCCCATAACACACAACACACACGCGCGCACGCACATACACACCCCCTGACACCCACCCACACGCACATACTAAGAACCCACACTCACACACACATATAGCCCACACCCCCTCACCCACACCCTATCCCACACACCCCCACACCCACGTCACTACAAGGAATAAGGCTTTTAGCGACGGAAAAATCCGTCGCTAAAAGCCATAAATCAGTCGCTAAAAGTACCTCGTATAAAAACCCGTTACTAAAAGTTCTGCGACGAAATTTTAAAATTCGTTGTCTAATATTAAACTTTTTGGGATGGATTTATTTATTAAATAGCGACCGAATATCTGTCTCTAATTATATTTTACGTAATTTAATTTATTTCTTTTTTGTGAAATTAGGGACGAGATAAATTTTTTAGCGACGGAGAGCTCCGTCGCTAAATGGGGTTTTCAATGACGGAATATTCCGCCCTAAAATACTTATAATTAAGTACACTTTTAGCTACATAATTAATCCGTAGCTAAAAGTCATTTTTTTTAAAATATATATTTTATTTTTCTATTGCCCATACTTGTAATAAAAATTTCAATACTCAATAACAGCGCACAATCCCAATACACAAACAAATAAAAATAATCAATCATAAAAAATGTTTATTGTTAAAAAATCTCATAATGTACAAGCCGGGAACCAGATACAGCCAGTTAGGGGAGGGGAGAAGAGTACAAGCCGGGAGGGGGGACAAGCTGGGACCGGGCACGAGAAGGGGCTTATCAGGGGTCGCTGAGTCCCGGATTTGGATCCCGCTGATCCGGGGCCGCTCAGCATGTCCAGAAGGGGTGCCCTGCAGATCCTACTCCCTGATCATTCTCAACACCACTATAGCAATGCGCTGGATCTCCTTCTCGGCCAACAGACGCGAAAGAGCCAGTGTCTGCGGAAGGGCAATGAGGGGTGGGGACGATCCTATCATGGCATGTGCAATCGTCCTAGGCAGGCCGCGTATGCGGCCTTTCAGCTGATTGACAACCTCCGGTACATCCATCCATCGCTTCAACATCTTCTTCGCCCGGTCCCATGCGTCGTGGAGCCATCGGCGGTAATTCTTGCTGATGTAAGCAAAGAAGGCCTGCCACCCCAGAGCCTGCTGATCAGGCGAGTCAAACGTGAACCCTTCCTGTAAGGCATTCAATAACACAAATTAATTTAAGTACTAAATTCTAATTAAACAAATACTATCGCAGAAAAAGTACTTCAATGTACCAGCCACTCCTCCCATAGGGACTCCCTTGCAGCGGCATCCTAGTCCTTCCACCAGTACAGGCGTGGCTCGAAGAATCAGCCCTTCACAAGAACGCCGATCTTCGTCCTTGCCTGATTCTCCAGGATCCTGCAAAATAAGTAAATAAATTAATAAAGTTCAAATATAAATTAACACCCCAAAAATTTTAATATAACGCATGATGTGATTTTTTTTACTTACTGGCCCTCCCGGGCGAGCATAACTCTCTGTTTACGCTGGGGGTCGATGCGTACCCCGCGTGTCGGGCCACGACCTCATCGAGATCCTACAAAACACAGACATTAATACAGTTCAAATTTACTTTAAATATAAGGCTAGCGAAAATTGACTAAACACCGTTATCAACTATACCTGAGGTAGAACCCACGGAAGAAGGAGAATCAACGGGCGTGTGGGATGAATCTGCATCGGACTGGGGCGACGGTTAGGGCTGGGGCCCCGTCTGCTGTACGCGAGCACTCTGTGCCTCGTCATCAATAGGCGATGATGAGGTGGGACCCACCTGAGAGGAAGCAGCTCAGCGTCCACCCCGGCCACGAATAGCCCGTATCCTATGCATACCTGACTTCGTATAGATAAATTGCAAAGACATTAACACATTAAAAATAATAATTTGGCAGAAATCATCATCGGTACTATATATATGAACGGAGCTGCAAAAACACATCAATATGAACAAAGTTCTAAAATGTTACTACATTTTTTAGAACATGTTACAACATTACAAGTCAATCATTTTTTAGTTTGGGAATCATCATCATTCATCACTAGACTTGTCGTCCCCTTCTTCGTGGGACTCGTCGTCCTCTTCATCTTCTAATTCATCCTCTTCATCAGTAGACTCAGTCACATCATCTCCAACACTTTCCACATCTTTCGCGTCATCATCTACGACTTCTTCTCCTACATGAAGTGTTGTTGGAAGAGAAAGATCGTCCTCCTCGTTGTTGACCTCAACAGGTAACAAGACAGGTGGTTGGTCGGCTTGAAAGGTGTCTACCTCACTGTCATATGTCACGGGCAATTTCTTGGACTTGATAACTGTATACCAATAAGATTTGGGATTGGCGACGTCCTCCGCGTAAAAGACTTGTGCAGCTTGACTAGCAAACACAAAGGGTTCGTCTGATGCAAGTCTTGACTTGACATTGACATCTACAATCCTTTGAGAGCTAACACGGATTCCTTTACTGCATGTGACATTGAACCACGTACACTTGAACATTAGGTGTTCTAACATTCATCTAACCTTGCCTTGCAAGGTTTGACGGATGTTAGAACACCAGATCTGTATGCACCCGGAGAAACACACGAGAACGTGTACCAAATATCCACAACATAGAACACAAAGCATGATCCAAAATACTGTTTTATAAACAATTAGCTTTTCCAAATTGTCCAAACTGGACATCCAAATACTCATTACAAAGCATTACTTTGTAATGACTACCTTTGAACGGGAACTAAGGGTTTTTATGCATGCATGCGTTCAGAAATTGAATACATATGCAAGAATCTTTCCAAAATACAAAAATTGCAGAAAGATTGTTGCATATGTTACCAATATCACTTTAAATAGAACTCGTTGGCAACAAGTTTAACCATCTCGTTGCCAATGGACTTCTAAAATAACAACGAACATAAAGAATCCAGAGTTTTTAAATAACGAGTAATTGAACCATCTCTGGGCAATATGGAGTAATTATGGGATGACCAAGGGCTAATTAGGGCTAACTGGGTAATTAGGATTAATTACTATAGTCAGGATTTAGGGTTTAGCGTTATGGGTTTAATAAATCTAATTAGAATTTATTAGGATATGTTAGGGCTAATTAATGTTAATGAGGAGTACATTGGGCTCATTATAGCTAATTAGGGTTGATTAGGACTAATTAGGTTTATTTAGTCCTAGTTAGGGTTTAATTGTGCCGAGTAGTGTTGATTAGTCATAATTAGGCTTAATTGGGTTATGT